>OMNV01006052.1:151050-183766 GCA_900303265.1 Brotula barbata
CCCCCCCCCCCCCACAAATCAATATGGTGCTTGATGTGTTGCGCTGCTACTACCACTCCATGGCCATTATAGCAACACAAGGCTAACATCAGCTCCATTCAGATTGTGCTTGTTCCTGTCAAAATGTCACATACAAGCAGCATCATTTTATCCCTTTTCTCACCTTTCTCCCTCCTGAGAATATATCTGATGCAGCTTTGGGAGATAAAGATTGCAAGTCTGAAATTGCTCCAAATCCATAGTTCTGTGTAGGATGCACAGAACAGGTTTTACTTTAATGAAACAACTTCAGTATGAAGTCCTCCCATTGCTGCCCCTTGATCCGAATACATTTATTTAAACATAAATCTATCTTTCGTGTATTATTTCCGTATTGGAAGGATGACACTGTTTTCTGTGAAACACATATCCAACCTCAGATCAGTTGGGATTGCAGAGCCTTTGTTAGTGCTGAAGCTTTGTTTTCCTTCAGATTTATGATCGTTGCAGGGAGTTGGCAGGAGCTTGTGTGATTACTGCTTACACAATGATTTATACCTCACTTTTAATTATCTGTGGGGGTCTGCAGCTTGCTGGTGCCAATAGATCCCTTCTTTTGGGACCAGGATGGGGAAATGGAGCCATCTTTGGTTTCCTCCCCGCCCTTTCTCGATGTCTCTGTGGTGTAGGACTAAAACAAGTATCTGCTGAGCTACTGGCAGTGTCCCAGTCGTCCCCAGAGCAGACCAGACGGATGTCTCTGACATTCATACCCAGTATGGGATCTGAAGGGAGGCTTTATGGAAATATGAAGCTGCTGTCCACTGGACACGTAATTCTAACTAACACTCCCCAAATGCTCTATAAATTATATGACTATGAGAAGCACACAAATCACTACCCTAAGCCTATCTTCTCTAGTTACCCTCTACTTTTTCTTTTTTATGGAGTCCTCTTCTAGGAAATTACAATAGGAGGCTCTCATTTCAGCAAGAAACCATCAATCTCCCAAAGTTCTTTAGTATTCAGAGTTACCTTTCTGCTACAGAGGATTTTTCTGTAATTTCTGCTACGATATGGCTTAATGCTCTGGAAATGCATTGGAGCCATTAAATATTGGTATGGAGATTTGCATAGCATAATGAGAAATTCTTCTTCATTAGACCAGGTCTATCGATTCTGTCCCTCTATCATGTGATCAACAGAGAAGGGATTTCCTTTCTACCCTCAAGATTAGGTATATTTGTTAAATGTTAACATTTCCATTCACCTGCTTTGTCAAATGTAAGTAATGCCTGGAATAGCTAAGACCCTGCAGCTTCAAGATAATTGGAACTGGATTATTACATTACAATTGTCTCAAGACATGTCCCTTCTAACCTGTATTCAGAGAGTTGGTTTTCAAGAATCTTTCTTTTTGATTTATGACTTCATTTGAGACACCTACCTTTGATAAGAGGAAGGGGCTGGGCAACTTCCAGTCCTTTATAATGACTCTTTTGACCATCAGCATCAGGTACAGATGCACAGGTGTGAGACAGACTAGATTTTGAGCAGCCGAAGATGGACCATTTGCCAAACCAAACCACGCATGTACTGAATTAAAGCATAATATTGCAAACCAGAACACAATAACAGACATATTTAATGGCGTTTAAAGTAACTTGTCTGTTATAATAATGATAATCATAATTGAATTGCTTGCCTGCTGCTCGGAGAGGGGCCGGACTTGGATTTAAAGAGGGTTAATTTCAAGCAGAACCGTTTTATCTTTCCTAATTATTTTGAATGACTGTCATTATGCTGTCCCCTGGGGGAGGGTCCAGTCCTCTGACTGGTTGGGCCTCATATCTGCAGCCAAGCTGATTTACCATTAATCCTTCTTTTGTACCATAATCCTGCTATGAGCCAACCCTTCCAATCAATACAAGAGCAGCGACGGTGACTGGGCATTAATGAGTTGAAGAGATGAAACACACATAGTAAACACTGTTATAATTTAAACATAATTTTAATCTGCGCATATCAATACTCAATTTAGTGCACGACTAGTATGTCAATGCTATATTATATATCCGACCAATGGAACCGTTTAGTCTTAAATCCATTGTTAAAATCAATATTAAATTAATGAGAACAGCTTTATTCCGCTGGCAAGTGTAGCACAAGATTAGAAAAGCTCCCAATGCATTCAAGCATTTTACCATCTCACTGTTTGTAATTTTCTTGACTAGCTTGGGAAAAAAATACAAATTGAAAGGAGGCAGAGCGCCTCGCTTGTAACAAGAACATAGTATGTTTTAAGAATAGTTTTGCACGTGATCTGAATGTAATCACGATGGCCACTATGACAGTTTTGGGCCATTAAATATTTCAGAACCACACCAAATTAACGGATTTGATCGGAAAATTTTTTTTCCGTTAATTTCACAATAGGTGTTCCTGTCTGAAGATTGATATAAAGATGCTCATGGTCATAGCAATACATGACTATCATTGATTATCTATATAGCCCATCTCTTTTCTTTTTTTTACATTGTTTTCCCAACATGCTTGCATGTCTCCACTAAATATCTTATTGAAAACTGCACTAAGGTATAGCTGAAAATCAATGCTAGTCTTATCACCTGATTAGATCAGTGCAAAGGGGTCTGTGGTGCGAGCAGGTGTGGCGTTTTGGGGGGCTCCTCTGCAGCTCCTCCACATGAGATTTGTAATGAGATTAGTGGAGCCTGCAGGACCCCACACAGGAGACACATTGATCTGATTTGGGAAAAGGACACTTAAACTTTTAGATCTCATCCATGTATGGGGAGAAAAACCTCCAGGACCACCACTGAGGAGGTCCGAAACACATTTCGTCTTTGGGGTTTTCTTCATCTACTGCGGCTGATTTTAGTAAGATGTGTGGCAGCGCGGTGGCTAGGTGTGTATCTGGAGGTGTGTGGGGAGGCGGTTCCACAGTGATGGATTGGTCCGCTCATTGCGAGCTCCAGCGATTAGCTCAGAGAGGCCCAAGAGACAGCAACACGTCTGCTGCAAAATGCTGATGTGACCCTTACTTACCAATTATGAGTCACTGCATTACTGCCGAACAGAGCTCCATACAGTGCTACCGTCACGATCCCTCAGAGAGAAAGGAAACTGGCTTCAGTGAGTCTGGGCAGTTCATGCTGTCAAATCTGTCCTTTCTGGGCAGCAAGTGAATCCTCTCTGCAAGTGAGAAAGAGCAGTGACAAGTAGTGACAAACATTCACAAAATGCGTTCACTGCTCAGCGTTCGCAGTGCCGTCCTCTTTCACAATAATGCTATTCCCCTCTTCCCAGCAGCCCACTTTCATTTGTTCAGTAGTGAATTCTCTGGCTGTTAAACTGAAGGATTGACTGTGGTGCTTGTCAAGCTTTTATCTTTTCCCCTGATTCATTTTCATTTCCGCTATGAAAGGGAGGATGGAGCTACATTGCGTGTCATTACTTTGTCTGAGACAAGCCAATCTACATGGCACTCACCACAGAATCCGAAGACGTATCATCTTCTGTGAGTCACACCATTGTTCCTCAAAGACATTGCAACATTACTGTTCTAAAAGAGATTATTGCACTGGAATTTTATGGACTATTACAGCGGGAGAGCGATGGATCTGGTGACCACACATCTACCACACAGTAATGACATTCATCGATCCCGACCACTTTAGCCCTGGTTTAGCAATATATACATTTGATCACTGAAGAAAAATTGTTTATTTCTGTTTTATTGCAGCACTAGATATCACGCCATATTATTTTCCTTAACAACCAAGTTTGAATAAAGGAGCGTTCCTTTAGCTAAGTAGCTTGTCTCCTTCAATTTAAGCCACTTTTCTTGTTTCTGCTATTTCCAACATACCCTTAATGAATGGGCCAGTCTGATTCATATCAATTTGCTTTAGTAGTTTCTTTTCCATTACCAAAACCAGGACTTTGTATAGAAAGCAGAGCCCTGCACTTTATTGCTTTTATCAAGTGCAAGCAAGGACATCACCAGATAACTCAAGCAACTCCAAGCCTCATACTGACAATCATTAATTTCCTAGCACGGAAATTATTATGATATGTTCTGATATTAAAAATAATCAAATAATCACATTCCTCGGATCTTTCATATCCCAAAACGTAATTGAAAAATATATTTCAGATGATTTGAAACAGATTTCATGTCAGATAACGGTGCTAAACTTGAAGACGATGGTGCAGCACCAGACAGAGGGCACATTATTATAGTAACAATAAATATGTGAATAGCATTTGTTACCCTGCATATTAACAAAGCTGGCTGGGCTTTTCATATTGATGTCTCCATAAATGGGGACTATACGATAGCATACATTAACTCTATGGGATGGAAAACAAAGGGATGCGTGAATGGGGGGAACTCCGGTGGTAGTAAAAGCCACAGCCACAGGAAGCGCCGCGGTCCCAGCATCATAAAGATAAGACAGGTGTTCTCTCTACTCTCTCGTCACTGTACCAGTGTGTTGGCTTTTGTCTGAACACACACACACGTGTCTTTGGATGGATGGTTTTTATAGCTCGTGTCACAGAGAAATACACTTCTATTTCTCCTGATTGCTGTTGCCTGCTGGGCAGTTATCATGCAATTGTCACTGTTATATTGGTGGAGCTAATGGGTCTGATAGTAGTCTGTTTGCCAAGGCCCATGCATGTGGCTACAACATTGTTTTGTTTAGGTTTATGTAGCTTCAGTGGGTTTCTGAATAATTGATGATCAAATATATGGCTGTTGTAAAGATGAAAATCTATTGTTGAGATAGGCACAGACATTACTGTAATTTCATATACTTTTATAATATTGGCAGAGTTGTGTTTTTATAAATCAATATCTGCATTCTGCGCTCTGCGCTCTGTATTGGAAAGACTGCCATGCTCTGTGTTCAAAGGAAGACACGTCTGCCCTCTTCAGGCCTGGAAAATAATTGAGAGAATTTCCACTTTAGAATATCAACGCAGATGATCAGATTCAGCTCTATTTGGCTGCTGCTGAGTTATTTGAATATCACAAAATCTAATTAACCAAGCAGGTGTGGCAGGTGCCAGTTGGGTGTCTCACAGTAGGTGCACTTTCTTGTTTTCTAGCTCAGGAGGAAAATATATAACTGAACTCACCAGGTAACTTATTTGCAATTAGATTTGTTTTATTTGCCCCATTTCTCCCAACCAGCATCTGTAGGTGCTGCTGGCACCAATTACTTCCTCCGTTAAAAAAAAAAAAAATGGTAGAGCAGAGATCATCTCTGTCTCTTTCTCCCTTTCTTTCTTACTTGTGAAAATGTAGCATTGCTTCTGCAATTTGCGACATTTCCCATTCAGGGATCTTTGTCCTCCAGGGGTCTCCTAGGAAATTACACCTTGCCTCTCGTATCATTCCATCTTCCATGAGCCTGTTGAGCCATTTCTTCACCAACTCCCCATCTGCAACAGACACAGTTACTCTGCTACCATCTGACATCCAAATATTACAGCAGCCCAGTTTTTGAAAATCCATTCCATTTTTCACTCTTGTCTGGGACTTGCAGTAATGGTCTCCTCTCACTCCGCAAGGTTCCATCACTAATACACACATTCAGCCCGATTCTTTATGGCCTCGCGTGACCCCAGATGGCGGATGCAATTATGACAGGACTAATGCCTCACTGAGCCGCACTGCTAGAATGCTTTTAGCCAGGCAGAGCTCCACGCTGTGCTGGATAGATACTGTGGAGTTGAACCTGTCCAGCCTCTTTTGGAATCAATTTAGTGGATGACATCATCCTATAACAGTGGGCAACATGATGATGCCTTAATGGTTGTCAAATTAGAGAGACTTACCGCATGACATATTTCCACTGTCTGACAAAAACTGGAAATATCACTTCATGCATGAGTTAAGTGAAATCAGAGGAGGTTTAATAACAGAGCTTTACACCGGTATGATTCAAGGGTTATACAAAGACTTCCCTTAAACCAGGATCAGCCAATGTTTGACAACACACTGCATGATTGTATGCACAGTTCTTTAGGTTGAATTGTTTCAGAAAGAATTAACCCAGAGATCAGGCATGAAGTCTTATTTTACTCTCTGCTGTGGGTTAGGTCCTGTGTCTTCATCTTTCCTCCTCCATTTTCCTCTGACAAGAGAGTAATCAGGCAGGAGACATGCTAAACCCCCCAGATGCTATGTAGTGAGTCGGAAGTGACCGAAAAGATGAATCTTTAGCTTCAGAAAACCACATGCTGCCTCAGAGGTGATTCCCCCCTGCGATGCACCAGCATTGCAACAAAGAGAATAAATCAAGCAAGACACACTGAATATTGTGTAAATGGTTTCTCTCTTCCAAGAAGTCATGTGTGAAAAAAGGAAAAGGTTGGGGGTTGGGGAATATAAAGGTTTAGAGCACTACAGCTCACTTTAAAGAAAAATTGTCATACGACCTTGTGAAAGGTGTTGTGCGAGCCTTAACCTCTTAAACTTTGATAACCACTACGGGGTCTATCTTAATGTTGAATTCTAATGAAATGTCCAAAGTTTCCAAAAATAGCTTAATTATTAGGAGTCTGGGGAAATCTGCTTAGAATTATCTAAAGAGAATTTAAGGGAAATTCAGTTCAACATCATCATCAATTCAACTGATTTTCATAGTTCTGTGAGTATTTTCTGAGTATTTACAAGGTTATATGTTTGATTTTTTTTTTAAGCCCATTAAATATATGCAAAGTCACGGACGCCTGAACCGTTAGACTTAAAGTGCACTCTTATACCACTACATTTACCAGTGTTAAAGGGACTAAAGTGTTTCTCTGGTTGAAATACAACATCATCCTGTACCTGGATGGCTGTAGAATTGTGACCAAATTGTAGAACTAATACAGCACTTTTAAATCATGAAACCACTGAAGTGCAGAATATTCTTGCCTTTATTGTAGAAAACACACGCTAATTCTAGGTCAGTCCTTTGTTGGTTTTATCTGTTTCATGGTTATAATCTTCTCTTCGTGATATGGCTGTGAACCATTGAAATTATAACAGAAACAGCATGTGGTTGGGACACATCCGCTAGTAATAAAAGCAATATTGCAAGATAATTATCAAGGATTTTTACAATATGCCCAGTGCATTTCTCCTGGAGGGAAACTGTCATGCGTCTGCAGATGAATTTTGGTTTTTATTAGCTCACACAGTAGAAAAAAAAAAAAAAAAAAGGTCTCACTGTCTACGATGTAAAACAATAGCGTATTTTATAGTCATGGGAATCTGCTATAAAAAAAATAAATGCACTAGTGGTCGCATACTAATGTCCTGTGCAACACATTGCACGTTATAGACTATGTAGTAATGATGTTGACGTTAGCTATTTTCTTTTATATCAGAAATAAATTATTATCCAGAACGAACTACAGGGTAGATTTTAATCTGCTTCGTGTAGGTCATGAGCGATCAAAAACTAACTTTTAATATTCTGTTTTTATTCCACCCAGCATAGACTTTGGTGTTCAGATTTACCACAAGTTCTTCTGCTTTTAAGGTACAGCTGCAAACAGTTCTTACATTCTGAATGATGAAAAAAGACAGAAAAATTATGAAAGTAGACAAACTTCATAATCTTTAAATAATGAACAATCTTTTTGTTAATTATTCATTTCAATGCAAGACCCAGAGTTTAACTACATTAAATGAAATAGTAAACTTTTTACAAGGATCCTTTCGTACTCTCCCTTCTATCACTCGGTCATTAGCAGTGTCTTCAGTAACATTCCTGTTGGTGATTTGCGGCGGGTTTCATGCTCCAGGATCTTGGAATGAGTGTGTATGAAAAATGAAAATACTTTGGAAAGGTCTGTCAATGTAAATACAGAAAATGCTACAATGCTGGAACAGAAACCAGGACAACTTTTGTTCCAATATTCTGCAATCGCCATGCAAAAGAGATTCAAGAAATTAAAATCTTATTCTCGAATGCATCATAGTCTTTGTTTGAGAGTGACCAGAATAATGTGCTAAGATGCTCTTGTCAATTGTTTTGTTCATTGTTTTGCACTAGACATTCATTTAAAGTGCAGTTCTTAATATTTCCCAGGAAATATTTTCCAGTAGAATTGAATGAGACACATTTGGCTTTTAAAATATCAACATTTTCCCCCAAAATAAGAATTTCAGACCTGTCACTTGATAAAATTTCATTATTTTCAGGACATACTGTATATGTCCAAAGTAATGTACAGCATTCTTGTGACATCTGCCATTCATTTACCTCCATAGTGCTGCAGAAAATCAGCATTTTGTCCAAACACTCACAACAGCAGCAGGTAAGGCTGTCTGTCTCTCTCTTTGTCGCCTGTCACAATGAGCCATGGCTAGCCAGGTGGGATTGTCCCACCACAGAAATGTATGCATCAGGAAGCTGTAAATCCTCCCCTGTCTTCCATTTGTTTACGCCTCCTGTTTGCCACCAAACAAACTACTAGATTTCCCATGAGAGCCCCGGGCCCCCACGCAGTGTCCTCAGTGGATATGCTTTACGGGCACAACACCCAGATGAAAACAGTTAAAGTGCCATTTTTAAAAGGCACGTTTGTGTGGAGGGGAGAGGGGCTTAAGGCTTGTACAGCATTGAAATATTAGCACAAAATGAGACGATGCGCCATAAATCAGTATGCTGATCATGGCCTTCATTCTTTTGAATAAGCAGTATGATGAATTTCATACACCAGCAATTATGTAGAAATGTATTTTAATCCATCTTCTGATTCAGGCGTGCGTCAAAAGCCAACATGTAAGGACAGGTGGTGTATGAGTGGGAGCTAAGGTGGGAGGGAATATTTGTTAAACCATCCACCAGCCTCTAATTATATTGTTTGAATGTGTGCTTTGTATTGGGTTTATCTATGAGACCTCACATTGGACTGTTTATTCTCAGTTCTTTACATTTGGTCCTCTCTTTCTGTAAGGAGTAGATGATTAAGTTCATGATGTATGCATACTGTAGGTTTTCCAGCTCATTGAATGAAAGTCAAAATTAACTGAAAGCTGCTTTCCCTGATGGATTCTGTTTATTGGTGAAGTGAAATGTCAGCATCAGATTTTACACTCATGAGATGGGGCTAAATGGGGCTAAAAGTTTGTGTGCATGTGTGTGTGTGTGTATATGTGTGCCCCTAATACTTGAATTTTATGTCTCTGCGCCAGAATGTTTTATTAACACGGTGCCTCGCAGACAAGTTGACATATTTCACTAGTGAAGGACGTGACCCTGGCTGTTTATTTTCCATGATGAAATTGTCCAGAGGTTGATGACTCCGTAAATAAACTGTTCATGGAGCAGTAGCTCTCGGCTTCTGGTGACCAATGGAATTATTATCGTGTAATTGTCAGCGGGCAGATGTAGCTTGATGTTGACTCGTTGGGCTGCAACAACTTTCCTGTGGTTGCAATGCAAAAAGACATTATTAACTGGAACGTACGCTTGTGTATCAAAAGCAGCACCTGTATCCACTCAGTGATTTCTGTGCTCTGTTTGCCTTTTCTATACGGTGCTTACAGTTGTAATAATCATGCACGACAACTCGTCCATCTTCTGACTGAAAAGCTACAGTGTAGAACAAATAGCCTCCTCCTCTTTCCATGAGAGAAACCCATTATCAGGGCCCCGTGAACCTCCCAAACCCAATTACGCCCCATCCACAGACCTGGTCATACACACTTTTATCTAATTTACATCCAATTAATGGACATCATTTGGCAGGAGCTGTCTGTTAACACCAAAATAGCTGAAAATTGACCAAACAGAAACAGGAAGCCTGGCAACTATTACTGTAGCTTTCATTTTTGATTTCCACTCTTCCTCTATAGATTGGAAAATCATTTCTTTACAATTACCCCATCATGCTATTATCATTGGATGGAGATGTCTTCATTAGTACCAACAGCGTTGGGGTTCAAGAGTACAACCGCATTAGATGATTTACTTTCCGCGAGCGTGCGTGTTGCACAATTACCAATATCCTGTGGTAACGCCATCACATTGTTCTTTTTTAATTAACCACATCCTTCTCTGTAACTCGCCATGAGATGTAGTTTTCTAGATCAGCCACCTTGTCGTGCTTTGTCAGCACAATTTACTGCCTCTATAGATTCTGTGTATGGACAATCTATAAAGTCTATGCGCCGCACGCCCACACAGCTGTTAGAAAGCGTGTTGGAGAGGGAGAAATTAAGGAGCCAAGAAAACGGGGATCTATAAACATATTATGTGCTGTTGTTAATGGAAATGTCATCAGCAGAAATCTCGCAGCCCTATTGAGCGATGAGCCAATTTCCCTGACTCTCTCTAAACCACTCGCATGTAAAACTGCGCGAAATTCCCAAGATGAAGTGTATACAGTAGCACCCGTCCGACACCCAAAAAACGACCAAATTTTCCAACCAATTAAATTTAAGTGCCTCTTATCTCCGTTTTGAATGGACTGTAATAAAAAGAATTTGGGAACAGACGCACAAAGCCGCTCCTGGAAGATAAATAATGACACAAATATTTACTATGTGTGTCCAGTCTCAGCTAGCCACTGGCCCTCTCTGCCCTTCCATAATAATAATAATGCTCCATATTGAGTTATCATGAAGCGAGGCGTGTTTCTCGGTGATGTCTGTATCAGTGGTTCATTGACCGTGACTCCTCCCGAGGCAGCAGCATCATCCTGCGGCCACGGTCATGTCTGTGGGTCAGCGAGTGTGGGAAGAGACCACGCTTAACCTTTAATTTTATTGCGGGTCGTCTTTCAGATATGTCAGATATGTTTCCACCTGTTTGTTCTGATAGTGTGTCAAGCAGGGGAACAGATCAAATTAAGCTTTTTGCAGTGTTGCGTTAAAAGGTGGAAGTTCTTATCACAATATAAGCGTGTGAGAGGCAGAGGCAGGGGTGTTAACCTGCTTTCTCTGATAGTTTTGGTCTGTTACATTCTGATAAACAGTACAATATCCAGCAAATTGCTGTTTTACCAGCATGTAATAAAAGCAGAGATATGGATACAGCAAAGAGCTTCAGTTTATTCAATTATGTTTGAAACACACAGTAGTCCCTTTATTGTCCTGGGGAAGCTCTCACAAAGACAAAAGGGATTGGAAATGAGAAAACATACAAAGAATTAATTAAAATAAATTAGTTCAAGTAAACTGAAACACATACATTGTGGGGTTTAATAATTTTTCACACTGTACACATTACTTTGGAGATTAGCAAAATTAAAACACCTTTGGAGTTATCATACATAAACGATGCCATTTGTTTGTTCTGCAGATTAGTTCCCATTGCAGTGAATTTTCTTTAGTATTCAAATGAAAAAACCAGTTTTCTGTGAATCTCAATTTTTCAAAACTCAACTGATTCCCATGCATAAATCATTTACATGCTCACAGATTAAAAGATATCTTCAGTATGAGGACGGGAGCCTGATTAGCTGCTAAATAATGATGCATATGTCAATGTAGTAAACCATGTGCCTCAGATGTGACTATGATGTGTGTCTTTGTGGCTCAATCTGGACTCCTAGTGGAGAAAACTGAAAACTGTTGACGTGGCCTCTGTCTTAACAGTTAGATTTTTTTTTCTCTCCAATCAGAGCCTCTCTGTCGTGTTCACTGTTGACACCTGTCTGATGTAGAATGCTCTTGTGACTGAAGCTATCCAGTCGTTATTTGCTCATATGGGTAAAAAAAATCGCTCGGCACTGAAGCAGAGGCCTTTGGAGGCCTAAATGACTGTAAATAAAGAGGAAGAACAGGAACAAAGACAATGATGAGCATATGTGTGTCTGAACAGGCTGCAGGTGGTTAATAACACCCCATAGATTTTTATTTTTTTTTCTCAAACATTTTTTTGTCGAGCTGTTTGACGCATCAGATTGTCTTGAAAACTGTGAGTTCCTGAGATCAAAGCTTGGATGTATTTTTGCACATTTGAGACTTTCAGTCACCCAGTGAGACACTTGCATTTGCCTGCCACCCACCTGGCACCATACTGGACCGCAATCCATCAACTGGGCCTCATGGATATTGGTATGTTACATATTCAATCTGATTAAGACACACTAAGCATCACTCTGGAGGAATAGGCTAGGTGAGAAGGACATCCAATCCTAAACCCATAGTAGATAGACAGAAGGATAGAGAGGAAGGAGTCTTCCTGAAAGACAATGGTAAACAATACACCCAGGTGCCTGCTGGGTACAGTATTACCATTCAGTGTAATGAGATGAGATGCTATCTATGATGCCTCGCAGAGCTCTTGTGACCGCAAGCAAAACAATGTCTCGGGTCTCACAATCATTCCAAAGGGCTGAGACAACACACAGAAGAATAGAAGGAGTGTTTTAATGGTAGTCAGATATGGAGAGAATCATAAATGTGATAGCAGGGAGTAATAGAGGACAGAGTGGGAGTGCGGGAAGGCAGAAATACTTTACAGTCAATGACAGTGCAGTTTTATAAAGCCAACAGCCAGATTTGATTGGCTGTCAGATGTGAGTTATGTAATTGTCAGAGCTGGATTAGTGGTAAAAATTGTCTCCTTGACCAATGTCTCTCAGTGTGCCTCCCACACATTCTGCATTCTCTCCTTGCCAATAGATGGCTCTATACACTCAGATTGACACGTGGACCTACAAGGTTGTGATGACATCATCCACACATTTAAGGTGACACTCAGGTATTACCCATTAATTATGTGACCCATTCATCAGTGAAGATATTGTTGTCTTTCATCATATTAAGTTTGAATAGATGTGTGTTGATTTTCAGTACCACAGAGAAATGGTCTTTTTTGGGGTCATTGTTCTTTTTTACTATTTGTAATATCATACTCTCATATTCACTTTATATTGATTTTAATCATGTTTTTTCACTGGGCTGTTTTCAACCAATAAGAGAGAACTTGCCTCATCCGAGGTCTGTTCAATCGCAAACTGTATGTAAGCACCCAGGATAATCCACTAGGGGGAGGCAGAGTGGAACAAAAATACAGGTCTTATCCCCCATGGATGTGTACAATATAAGAGATTCTTTTGAATCGTCTAATCTTTGTGTATTACTTTATAATACACTCTGGCACAGATGAACCCAATAATTTATATATTTCGCTCTAAAATTGAAAATAGACACACATGACTCCTTCACAAATGCATGTCTGTAATATAATCACCTGACAGTCCACATGATGATTCATAACTGAGGAACAGTGTTTACTTATCATGCACTGCGGGAATGAGAACTGACCAAAATTAAATCATGAATAGTTCAGGATGATGTACGGATGTGTCACAGTCATAGCTAGGGGATGTTGTGTTACTGTGTTTACCTGGACAGTGTTTGTCAGTAAAAGTCACTGGATCAGATAATTGAGTAAAAAGAGACAGATGGTGGCAGCATTTACTGCTGATTACATGGAGGTCATAAAGTGGCTCTCAGTGGCTGAGGGTGTCCGGTCCAAGCCTGTAAAACTGCCAGAGCCTGAATCTTGGAGGGATGTTTTAGAGTGGAGGGGCTTCAACTGGAGCCAAGGTGCCAGCTTTTGGAGGACAGATACACAGTGTGTTCAACTTAACAAGGATGCAGGGTTTCATGTCTGTAATAGTGCATGTGACATTCTGGATCAGCACAGATTAGGAATCTCTGGGATCAGTTATATCAAAAAACAACTCCGATCGTTTCCTTACTGCTGTCACTCAGAGACTAAATATTTAATAACAGAAACCTCTAAGCTAAAGGAAAATTGCATAGAGTGGCTATCTGTGTGCAATGCAAAAAATATAAATAGTATATGCTGATGTAGGGCCATGCGCAGTGTTGTGAAATGTCACGAGTACTTGGGAAGCAATGTTACTTTGCAAGCCTGCCGGACAATGCAAAATATATTATTCCAAGAAATGGAATTTAAAATCACATGTAATTTACGATGTTGTCTAATTCAAGTGGAGCTGTCAGTAAGCAGTCAATATGGGTTGAGCTCTAAAAACAGTAACATATAATTTTAATATACAACGGTTTAGATACATTGCCTTACTGTACATTTTCACGACTTGGATGTCTCAGCTTCCCTTAGCTGTGGACTATGTTTACTGATCATACTGATGTATTTGTCTACCAACTCCACAAGACAGGCAATCAATATTCCAATTACAGCTAGATTTCCATTCTAGCACTGTAGAATAGCGAACATCAGTCAATATCGTTGTCAAACTGATTGCCAGCATGTGTACAAAGATTTGTCTGGCACGCTACTGCACAGAGCAGATGATCTACTGCTGTCCTATGCCAACAAGGTTAATCTTTCAGACTAAAATTTCACACGAATTCCTTAAAAAACTGGGCACATCTCTGCTGCTTCTGCTAAATAATACAGCAATTTCAATCAAAAATTAAGTTATGGCTGTGAGGTGTCTTTCATTTGTCAGTGTCAGTAGCAGCATAAGCACCAGAGCTTAATTATGAGAGTGGAATCTTATTGTGCAAATATAATTTCTTAATGGTAAAAAAAGGAAAATATCACCACGTGTATCCATCCTGATGAGAGGTTTCTTATTGCGTGGCTGATGTCAGGTGTCATAAACATCTGGCAGCTTCACTACAGCTTATGGGTGTCTCTCCAGCTTCACTGGCCTGAAATGAGAAGATGGAGTCCACTCATTTTGAATCAGAACTGCATGTATTGAAGAGTGGGAGTCCAGTCAGAATGGCCTGTATCAACATAATGCAGTCTCCTGTGAGTCCAAAATGAATTCCGTTTCCAAACCCTGGAGTCTGACCTGATAGTGCACGCTGATCCCCCTGCACTCCAGTGGCATTCACAGCCATTAAAATCCCATCTTGCTTAGCTAGGTGAATCGGACGCTGATGGAGACTGACTGTGCCCATTTGCTTTGTGTTAGCCCTTTCGTCTCCTCTAGCTACTATAGTTATGTCTGAGCGTGGTATGGGGGAGGGGGACCGGCATACAAGTCAAGACCTATTCATAATCACGTGCATCATCTGTGGACGGAGCGCTGCAGCCACATGTATTCACACACTCTCTCTCCCCCCCCCTCACTCCCTCCCCAGGCACAGATTGTCCTCACTTTAATGTTGATTAGTGTGGAGCAAACTGAGTAAACATCCAGAGGAGGCACTCCTCTTGAATAAATATTTGCTGTCCTTGTTTGTACAGTGAAGAGCACTCTCTCTTACACACATCTAGAACACTGACTCTTCCTAATGACCCTCTGTGTGCACCACTGCCTGCCTTGCTTCTGTGCGGATGTTGCTCATGCAGCAGTTATGCCGGTCTGCCTCTTATTGCACATTTCTAATGCACTCTCATTTATAAACCATAAGTGGGGCAGTGAGACTTCAGCTGATTCTCACGTGCACTGTAGAAATGTATAATGCACTGCTGTGCCAAATGCAATTAGGTCAGCACGTGAGATGAGTTGGAGCTGACTGAGTTTGATGTTTATCACAAAAGACACCCACATTGTGTTTGCGTTTGCTTATTTAAACCATGCAACACTGTACTTTTATTTTCCAGGGATTGGAGAGAGACCTGATGTGCTGGCTGAGCTACTCTTGCACTGATTGGTCCGCAAAGCTGCCAGTCAAAGCAGAAATCCCTTCAGACTTCCTCTCTCTTTCTTTCCTGGTGCAGCCTGGGAAGGAAGGGTGGGAGGGGAATGGATCTTTCCCGTGTGAGTCGTTGAGGCTCCCTCAGCCTGCTCCTTCCCACCTGCCCTTGACTTATTGTGGGTAGAAAGGAGAGGAAGCTGTTGTGCTCTCTCCCCCCTCCCTCTCTGGCACCATTCTGTCTGTGTTTGTGCGAGCAGCTGCATTCTTTGAAAGCCTTTCTCCGTGCGCGGCTGTCTCTGCCTACCTGACGTGGTGAAGAGAGGAGCATTTGTCCCCGGCCGGTGGAACTCTGATGGGAGGCATTGCCGTCTCTGGTTGGGACTGGGGATGCTGAACAGGGGGAGGGAGGGCCTGTTTGAGCTGGGACAGCAGCTCCAGCAGCAGGGGGAGCACCAGGCCGCCCTCCACTGCTTCCTCAGCTGCCTGCTGGGACTGACCCATGTGCAGAGCTTTACCTCTCTGCCTAACTGCCTACACCAGGTGAGCCAGATCACACACACACTCATAAACACACAGAGCCTGTTCTACTGTTATACACACCATTCATTTCACTATGCATGTAAACACCAGTATACGTGCAGATGTTTGTTACATGCTTTGTGTATTCGCTTTACCATGCTCACACATCTGTTCTCCTCTAGAGCAGCACACACGGTTAGCACCACAACTCACACCCATGCAGAGGACAACCTTGATATTACGAAAACCAATGTCAAATGTAACAACTCAGCCCATCTGTGTCCCCGTGCAGACAGTTTGGAACGACTACACAGCTCATTTTAATCCTCAATATCCTCAGTGGACTGATATGGATCCCGTGGTCTGTGCATAGTGCTAAATTTGTTTTCCGATGCCTCACTATTCTTAGCCGTTACTACACCTCACCTGGTTGAAAATAGTATCCACCCTCTGTCCCCATTGTGTGTGGCACTGTTTTGCTATTTTTGAATTCCTAGGCATTATGTTTATTCATCATTGAGGCATCCCAAAGGCTTAGCAGATTAAATACCAGTGGGCTTTACACGGCCCTTGCACAAAGGCGGGACTACTTTTTTTTATTAGTGTTTAGTAGAGCCTGACAGAATGTTCCTGATGTCAAATCAGAGCCTGTACTTCACAACTCTGGAACACGTGGCGTGATGTCGAGCAGCAAGACTGTGCAAAATGACCACACACACACACACAATTCATGCAAATACTTATTATGATAAAACTTACCCGTATCCTGCGTTTGTTTTTCCTTGCTTTACAGATTGCAGAGCTCTTCATCACTGAAAAGAATTGTATCCTTTACAAACAAAGTGAGGAAAAGTAAGCATATTATCACTTCTGATGCTCATTCCCACAGCAGTGTGTTAGCAGGAAGGCTAACAGCATAACTGGGATCCTCGTTCTGTGAGGACAAACACTGGAAGGATTCTCAGCTGGAGCAAATTTAAGAAGGAAATGAATTTGTCTGGTCGAGGTCACAACTCATTTGTCCCAGAATATCATACAACTCGTGTGTATCTAGGACTGTATGTTTGTCCCCTAAGAGGATTTGTAGGCTCTTATCTTGGCACAGCAGAGTGGGAGAGCACTAATTAACCTGTATCTTTACTGACTGGCCTGTGTATCACCACTTCACTGCCTCTATAAACTATAGTAGCATTGGGTGTAGAGATAATAGAGGGAGGTGTTACGTTCCAGGATATATTACCTGCACGGCTCTCCTCCCTGTTACTAAGACACTCCAACACTTAACGTGCCGTCTCAGGTTATCTCCCTCAGCAAGGCTCTGCTCTTTACCGTCCGTTTCCCAAAATAGATCGGTTTGTTGGACCTCGCTTCATCAGTTGTCATCTCCAGCCCCCACTCAGCATGAAAATGTATCTACTTAAGAAAACCGTCTACCGTGACGAGGGTCAAGTCTTTTGACATTTGTTATTACATCATAAATAAGTCATGTTATAACGTGTCCTTTCATGTAAACAGTGCTATTGTGTGTGACAATCTTTTAGTTTACAGGTGTAAAACTAACTGGGCAATTATGCATTAATGGGAACAAATGACACTGAAAACCTTTAAAAATATCATCAAAACAGCAGTGTATCAAAATATGAATAAAGGTTAGAGTTAAATACATTCTGCAGTAGATTTAATTTGAGTCTATTTAAAATTATTTATACCGTTCTTAGTCAAATCTAAGTGAAAGTCAACGCTATGGACTGGAGACATAAAGAGTTGTGACAAAGCAAAAGAATGCTTCTTATACATAGAAAAGTATGATAACTGGTTAGCTTAGTAGTGCAACATGATTACCATATTTATTTAATAAGTTCCGTGTGACATTGTTAAAACTTGAACGTTGTTTGGTGTTATATCACTGTGGCCTCTAAAAATCAACAGAGCTGCATACAATTCCCAAATCGGTCACAAAGTCAGCTATCTTGTCATTTTCCATGACATGCTTTAGAGTGGAATTTGGAAGCTCAGCCAGTGTTGTAGTGCATCTTGTGACGGTACTCTGGAGAGCAAGGAGATGGGTCGGTGCACTCAAACTGGGAGTAGGATGGAAACTTTGGAAGGAATGGTTTCTACAGTCAATCAAAGTGAGTTTTAGTCAGTCTCACTTTGAAGTGCTGGGCTCTATTCCAAACATATATTAGGTGGAGCAGATCGTTGCTGTGTCAATACAGCTTAAGGATGTTGGTTGTGTTATCGCAATTGGCAAGTTGGTAGCAGTGACCTTTGTCCAGAGCCAAATGTTCTTTTGCGTCCTGAGTATTTACTGATGGCTGTTTCATGGAAAGACCATTTGACGTAATCCTCACTGAATAAAGGTGGCTATCAACGTAAAAGTCAATGTCCGTGTATTATTTCTGATTATTGTAGATAAAAAGTGCAGAAAGAAGCCAGCGGTGTCGAGTGCGGCGTGCATGGCACAGGGAAATGGAGACACTGTGAGCGAGCTCTGAGCTCAGAAAGTTCAGGAATGAGGCACTAATAATTTTATTGTAATGACGCCTGTGATTTCCACACTTTTCAAAATCATCCATTGGGCTGGATTGGACACTTTGGCGGGTTGGCTCTGGCACACGTGCTGTGTGTTATACAGGAAGAGAGGGTCCTTCCTTTTATGGGGTGCAGGATGTATCAGTGTTTATTTCCTTGCATGTATAATTAGAGTTGCCTTTGTTACGGATTGTTGTGGAATTGTGGCCTGTAGTTCAGGAGGGGCTGAGTGTGTAGATTAGAATAGAAACTATTCCCTACAGAGCATAATATGAGTTTCCTGCTGTGTTGTTGTAGTTCTTCTGCCAGCCTAAATATAGCCGAGCGACTAGCCGCGGCAGAGCTCTGACCTTTGACGATCTTTGCTTCCCCGAGTCTTCCTCCCACCTGGTTCACCTCAGCTCACCTCAGCAGGCAGAATTCACTCACATATTTGATTTTTTACAAAATGATCATTTTGTCATTTGGCATTTCACTACATCACTAAATGTGCTGAGGTTCTATAGCCACTGTGGTTTCCTGTCTCTTCCATCTTATGTACAGTACATTGAATTATTCAGGCGTACATGTAGGATGGCTCTCAACTCCACTTGGGGTCTCTAATGGCTTTCAGCGTCCGGCTCATCCTTCCATCATCCATCAGATTTTTAAAAAAGTTTATCTTGCATGTCTCTGTGAAGTTAACTGGCCTAGGATTTGCCCTGTATCTTGGTTATCACGTGTTGGCCTTCATTCTCCTGGTGACAAAATGATGGAAAGCAGTTGTTCTTGGAAAGCATCGTCCATTTTTTAGATTCAACGTGAAACGAAGCTTATTGGAGGTTTTTAGCTTTATGCGAGACATATTGAAGTGTTAAATGTCAAGCAGTCTTGCTCACACAAACCAAATTAGCTACATTTGAATTCAGTGCACTATGTGTTACAAATGAGAGATTTGGTGCAAGTAGGACATTCAGACACACAGGGCTTTATTTTAAGCATTCTCTGTCCCATTGCTCTTTAAATCCACCTGACAAGTATCAGTGGTGTCACTTTACAGTGGGATAGAGTGGCTCTTGAATGCTTTCAACAAAGTGAACAGGCCCTATTTTTAGAAGCTTTAAATAGAATAACTTTTCACAGAAACAGAAAACTGGCATGCACTTCAACATATCAACGGAAATATGGTAACAAAAGAAGTCGGCAAAAACCAAGAGTGGAGTCTGTTTACAAAGAAAACCAGTAGGAATTCTGGCATTTATTTATTGATGGGGCCTGATGGAGTCATTGGATTTTTGTACGGAATCTTAGATAAAGATAGGATCCAATGGGTTATCATGCAGAGATACAGTGTGTCCTAACAGCACACAGTACTGCAACTCCCCCTTACAAAATCACAGACAACAATCTACTTTCCAAGAGAAAATACGTCACATTCTCTTTGCCCCCGAGGTCAGGAGTGGAAAAAGTCAAAACACTGCAGTCGAGCGGGGCAACGGGGCTGTTTATAACCTCAACAACTGTCCAGTCAAGACAAGTGAGAATGAACCTTCACTCATGAAAACAGATGGGAAGGCACTGCAGTTCATCCAGGCTGAAAAGATGTTCTACGAGGTGGCATTGATTGAACTCACGGCTCTTCAGGGCAGCACAGGCGAGTATTTTTCATTTTTGACACTCTAAGTAAATATCCGTCATGTAGCCTGGGACTGGGCGTCCACTTGAACTCTGCATTTTTGGTGCATAGAAGTTATGGGCAGGGTAATGCAAAACTGCGTGGAATCTCATTTTATAGTTTATGCAACCTTGAGGCTGTCGGCCATTTGATCCATAGAAGCGGTTCAGTGGTGAGTTTGGAGTGGGCAGCTCTCCAAAAGTCTCTGGAGCCAAAAATTTCCCTGATGAATAAAGGATGCAGATTATTTAACCTGCAAAAATGTGTTTAACTCTCTCAGCATTCGTCTGAAATCTGTTTTTCCAAAACAGCGAGCGCAGAGAAAATGATGGCCCGTGTGATCTATGCCCGCTCTTATTTACAGTACCTGGTGCAGCTCTAAGTGAGCGTTCCCAGCAGGGCCGGCCATTCATCACCTGCTTCAGACGTTTGCCTCTCTCTCTGTCTGCTGCTGAAGCAGCAATGCAGTGTAGAGAGGGCGTGATGGGAGTGAGGGGACAGACGTAGTAGAAGACAAATGGCCGGGCTTTGCATTATCTCATTAGGAGCCGTGTGCCACGATACAATACTGGAGGCCCTGATTCAGCACTCACTTGGATTGAACACTGGACTTCGGCAGGGACAGAGCTGGCATTAGCTCAGAGTTTAAATCTGTGATTCATTTCCCCACAGACTTCTAATGTGGTTATTTATAAGTTTTTTAAATGCAAACCGAGTGCTACCTCTATCTCGCACAGAACCTGTTAGTGGGATTAAAGTCACAAGCCACCTTTAAAGTGTCAAGTGTACAGTATAGGTGTGGTGTGTTTTTGGTGTGTGCGTATGTGTTGCAGTGGGCGGGGTGAGTGCGTCGCTCTCCTCTTATCTCTGCTCTCTTTTCTCCAGTCCCCCATTCAGCTCCACTCTGCTGTTCAGGCTCCAGACAGGCAGATACACAACAGACCGCAGAACTCCAGGCTCTGTTTTACAAAGCGTAGACAAACAGTGCGAGCTGTAGGGAGGTGTGAGGTACAGAAAGGCGAGCAGAGGCCAGGGGACAAAAAGAAGAAGATTTGGAGTGATTTGTTGGCCGTCTGACTGTGACTCCATGCCCTGTGTTTGTGTCTCAGGGCCTCAGGAGGAGGCCATGTTGGGCTCTGCAGGATGGGCCACGCCAGAGGAGCTTTCAGAGCAGGCATCCCAGGCCCAGCACCTGGAGCGCCTGGCCCAGCTCTGCATCATGAGCAAACAGTAGGTAAAACTCTGCCCTGCTGGATCTTCCACTGCTTTCTAATTAATGAGGCGCTGTGTGTGTGCTCTGTGTTTAAGAGCTTAATGGGCTCACAATGACTGCAAATGTTCACTGTGGTTTTGTTTATATTGCAAATATCAACCACAGCTGTGATCAGAGGTGAGATATCTGTTATCTGGGTGTACATGTGGATCTTAACTTTTATTTAACCTGTACGTATCTCTAAATTGTAACCACATTCAGTGCACTAAACAACTGAATCGTGTGAGGAAAAGGTTTGAAGTGATGGACAACAAGCATATTTTCTATTTTGTCTCTGTCAGCTAGATTTGAAAAATAAAACTAATTTAATGCAACAAATGTATTCAAATCAGTGCTAAAATATAACATTTGTTATATTAAGCAGCCTTAATCCAGTGTAGTTTGTAAAAGAGACACTGAGCTGTAGGGGAGTTGGGAGTGTTACGGGAGGAAGACCTTCACTGGATCTGTTGTCTCCTGTTGCAGGCGTACTTTGTTAGGCCATAGCATGAACACATTTTCTATGGCTCTGTTGACATTGTTGAGATTGGACCATTTAACCTGGTGTCCACGGAGGG
Source organism: Brotula barbata (assembly GCA_900303265.1). Classification (NCBI taxonomy): domain Eukaryota; kingdom Metazoa; phylum Chordata; class Actinopteri; order Ophidiiformes; family Ophidiidae; genus Brotula; species Brotula barbata. The sequence goes on from OMNV01006052.1 coordinate 173,196, forward strand.
TGACAGAGGGTGGAAGGTTTGCTCGGTGGGCACAGCAGCGCTTCACGAAAACGAGAAGCGTAGTTAAACTTAAATGAGACAGTAGTGAGTGTGTATGATTGAACCCAGAGTCTTGGGTTTCTGAGCGAAGAAGGACGAGGAGGAATTTGACTCTGCTCTTTGGTCTTTTTGTAGACGTCAGAAACCTGTTCGTCTGAAAACTGGAAACAAATGAAAAAGAATGTAGGCCAAGTGCGAAGACATTTGTGCCTCAGCCTGATCTTTCCTCAGGACAGGAAGTTGTAATACTTCCTGAATCTTTCAGTATTGTGGTAGGAAGTCCCGTGGGCTGCTGAAGGGCTTCTCTGTCTTTCGCGATCCGATGTCCCCCAAGAAGAAGCTGCTAAAGTAGTGCAAGCTGACACCTGGACATTACTAATTAAAGGGAAGTGTGGCTTTGGAACCGTAATGGTGACATCTGTCACACTAACCAGAGCATGCCCTACATCCATAGGCACATGTGAGAGCGTGACGTGATGAGCGTCCTTGGCATGCAGGTATGAGCGGAACAACGTTTCACATTCACCGGGTTTGATACCAAACAGAAGAGTGGTGGAAGAACACAACAGAGTAAAGGCAGCCGCGAGCGCCATGTTTTCTGTAATTCAGTCTGCAGATAAGGCAGACCGCGCTGGCACACACCGAACGTTTCCACTTGGTCCATGAGGAGCTCCACGCCTGCAGCCTGCTGTGACTAATCACAGCACACACATGTTAAGATTTGTCATGCTGCTCTTCTGCAAACACTGAAACGGATCTGCTCAGCTGACAACGCAGCACGCTCCCCTGCTCTCGATTAAGGTCAGCCACTGTCGTCAGCGCTGAAAAGGATTATTTATGGGCAAGGAAGCGCAAAAGGTTTCATCTGCTCACCCACTCTGGGAATGTTTCACTTTTCAGCAGGTGTAAAATAATTTTACCCCACACTGCCACCAGTGGTGTCAAATAACCAAATACATTTAGTCACACATTTACTTGTATTCTCTGCTCATTGTTGTTTTTAAACCACTTTACATGTATCTGGCTGATGAAATTAATTTTTACTTTTCTTTACAATTTACATTTAAGTTGGTAGAAGCTCATAATATATTGCTATTATGTTAAGTAAAATCTCAGACATGTTGTAGCTTGATGTTATAGGATGAATTCAGCCTGTTGTTTTGAATTCTAGTTTCTTTAAATTAAAAAAGTCATTATTTTTTAAATCATTATTGTTATTCATCTCTATTGTACTATAAAATTTTGGTTTGGTTTCTCCTGACTGCTGGGTGAAAACACTACATGTTTACTCTCTTTGAAGTAAAAGTTTGAATGCAGGATTTTTCTGTTGCGGTCACTAATTGCCAATATATATATACACATACATTATATATATTTGTATGTATATATACACAAGAGTATTAATCATAAAGTATTTGCTTCTTTGTAACCCTACAAGTAACCCTTCCTGTTTCCTTTTCTTTCAGGCCTCATCTTGCTTTAGAATACAGCGGTAAGGTGAGTTTCATCCTCTTCCACCTTCTGCAGATTTCTCACCTTTATTCCATCATTGTTACCGTTAATCTTTGCCCCTCTCTTACCGCTCATGCGTCACTCAGGCTACTAAAATCCACCAGAGGACCTTTGGCAACGACCATCCGATCACGGCCCGGAGCCTGGAGCTCATGGCCACCGTCTACGCTGAGATTGGCAAGACTGAGTACTCAGGTAAATCTTTATCTTCAGACCCCGTAAACACGACGGTCTGAAAACAAACGTGGCCGTGTGATGCAGAGGCAGTGAACAGCCGGCGCTCCCCCTCCTCCATATCTGTTATATTCGCTGCTGTGTGAGAGCCAACTCTTTCTGCCAAGTTTACATGAGCTTGTCTCCTGAGGCCTGACAACAGCGGAACAGCAGTAATTTTAAGAGCAACATATCGCCGCTGCTCCTGAGTGCGGAGCAGGAAATGTTAAAAGCTCTTTGGAAACATTAAAGTAGTAAACGCGCACGGTGCAAACAGCCGAGAATTTATTCGGGGCCAAAAAGCAGAAGTGTCTTTGTGACAGTTCAGGGCCACGGTTTTGTTACTCGGCTGCTTGCCTTGCATTACGAGAAAGAAACATTCTGTGCCTGTTTGTGGGCTTAGCAGTTTTGGGACGAGCCTGCGGTAAAAAGCAATACGAATAAACAGTGTGGAGTCAGCTGGAGAGGTACACGCGGCCGAGAGAGTCGGCGCAAAGCACAAAGGTTTACAACAGTCCCCGTTGGCAATACTGATGACTGTGTGGAATGAGAAAGTGAAGGGTCGCAGCTGGATCACAGCCCTGTCTGTGTGTGTGTCTGTGTGTGCGTGTGCGTGTGTGTGTTTAGTTTGTATTGCACACAAGAAAATCGACTTTGACCTATTTAACGTACATAATGATGTTCACAGCCTTCGTCCTCTTTGCTGTCTACAGAATGTAAACATACACTCACTCACCGTTGAACAAACCACCTGCTACGATGCCGTAAACACTAAGAATTCACCTTCAAGGAGAAGTCATCAATTTGAATGTTTTGCTCATGAAAATGGTGAATTAAATGTAACTTTAAATTTTAAGGATAAGGCCAAATGTTTACATTTATCACATGCAGCTGCCGGAGTCAGTTTGAAATAGTACCAAGGTAGTTTTAATATCAGATATTTGGAGAAAAATCTTAATCGGTGTGAAAAAGATGGGACAGTTTTATATCAAATTAATCTGTATAACACACACTGTCTCAAATGAATTTATGTTTATTGATCACTAACATAAGAAAATTTACAACCAGTAGTCCTAAAAAGTCCTAAAACAGTGAATCAGTGTATATGTATATGGATGTTTTGACCCAGTTTGAATGAGTCCAGTGCTGACAGAGTTAAACCTCGTCGTCTTTTCTCTGATTTGCATGTTTAACCTTTGTTTGTGTTTAACTTTTCCTCGTCGTCCGTCCCATGAGCAGACCTGCAGACTACAGCTAACACACAGTCATGGTTGTCTTGTTAGACTCGTTGGGTCAATGCGTCTCCGCGCTGTCCAAGCGCTTCGCTGCCGCCGAGTCCATCAGAGACACCGTCAACTGTCTTCCACATTCCCACCGGGAGAAACACTCAGAGGTCCGTCACAGGAAGGACAGCCACCACCAACAGGAGGACACGCCGAAAGCCAAGGTAAGGAGGAAAACAGCCGCAGCCATCTTTCATCTGTGCGTCTGAAAAAATGTGTTTGCTGTTTACCTTTGAAATTTCACAAGAGCTTGTTTGTGTCCCCGTGAACGGCACCTGATCCTCGCCAGGCCGCCAATGGCAAAGTCCCAACCTCCATTTTAAAGAGGCCGAGCCCCAACTACGGGTCAGACACAGAACCCACACACAGACGGAAAGGCGAGCGGAGGGTTCGATTCAGGGAGCCGGAGACCACAGTACACTGTAAGATGACACAGGCTGCGGTGTTTCTGTGTTTGTGCGGCCAGATACAAAATACTGCCCCCTGGTGCTCCAACACGTCCACAGGGAGCGCGTGTGCTCCCATACATGCATTCTTGTGTTATCTATCTACTTCATCCAACGTGGTACAAAAATGTCAGCCTTAAAAGAAGCGAATTATTAAATACAACACTGAGAATGGAAAGTCCAAATATGAGGAAGTGATTTACACTTCAGAGTCACTCAAAGTGCACCATCACTGCACAGGAATGTAGTGACAGTCAGTTTAAGGAATCTACCAGGTATCAGTCTGTGTTAAAACACACTTTGAGCACTTTAACTTCCTACCAGCACTTACATCTTTAGCTGTTATTTCTTGTACTTAAGGAACAATTTAATACATCCAAAAAAAAATATTTCCACCACATGATTCGATTATTTTGAAATATTTCGGTCAACTTTAAATTTTTAAATTCACAAACTGAAGTAATTGTTTACTATTATTAATACTTCAAATCAATGCAGTGGAATTGCATCTTTAAACTCGCCCTTCCAGCCATGTTGTGTGGAGTGTAGCTTCTCACTCAGTATCTTGTGCGTGATGGATTGTTGCCTTCTGTACTTTGCATGTTTCAGTTCAGATTTCCAAGACAAGATGCTCTCATTTACAAATCAAAGTTCTCCTCCTGTTGGGTCTGTAGCCTATGAGACGACAACGCCCCGCCCGCACCTCGCCTTGTTCACTTGCCTGTTCCTGCTGATGTCATTCCTGGGTGTGGCCATGTACTGCACGGACCGCCGGCGCCCACAGAGAGTGTGTGAGGATCTGGAGGCGGCTCTGGCCGTCTACTTGCTGCACATGAAGCAGCTCCTGTGGGGCTGCTGGATATGGCTAACCATGCAATGACTGAGACCGACCAGAGGTGGCGACAGGGAGCCTCTTCTCAACTTTGCAGACCCGTCCCTTTCCTACAAACTGTCACGACGAAAAAGGGAACATCCCAGAAGTATGTAGCTTCCATGTGTGTATGTATATATGTACTACAGTGGAGGGGAAGTCCCTCCTTACTCAGCTTTTAATGGCATTTTGCACATCTGCATTGTTGATGTTCACATATAATACTCACCAAATCACAGCCATGATGATTTTTGGCTCGCTCATATCACAATCTAACATACAGAATGCGTGTGAACGTTTCCATGGAATGCAAATATTTATTTTGTTACAGCTCATTGTTTGTGTATGTCAGATATTACGCAGAACTGTGTGCACCTCCGGTTCAATATATGACCAGGACTATTACAATATTCAGCTTTGTATTTGCACATAATGAATGTAGAGACAACTGTGAAAGGCTTTGATTGAAACAGGACGCGTCTGAGGAGGCGGACGGCAGCAAGAATGAGGAGGGAACACAGGGCTTCACGGAGTAAGGACACCTCTTTCCTTTACACTGTCTGGTCCTCAGTGTGACTTTACAAGTCACACAGAGGAGAACATCTCCAGCACAATCTGATTTCTCTCCCCTTATCTGTCTTCAACAAGAACAGAGTCAAATGAATGCTAATGCTTTTGATAGTGTTCCTCTTTCCTCCTCTTTACTGCTTGAATGCCACAAAATGTTATTTATTCTTCTATACTGTATATCTGTATCTAATAGAAAAGTTTGGATTTTTTTTTTACGATAAAAAAACAAATTCAGGTTCCAATCTTGACGTCAAATGTACATCAAGTGTTTATTTATGGACGGGGAGAGGGATTACGACTATATTTACAAACCCGTAACAATCCTCTTAGTGTTCATATGAGGCCAAACAAAAGTGACAGAGTTATAGCTGCAAAACAAAAAGACCATCACGCCGTTAGTCTCATCATGAGCAATAACACACACGCACACATCACATCGTTTCCAGTAAAACATTGTTCTTTATATAACGGGTTTCAGGGAACACAAAGTTGGATTTTGGAGTCTCACAGAGCAATATAAGGCAAATAAAGCAAAACTTTACTATCAAACTGAACCGTCATTAGCAATAAAACGACTCATGAACTCCTGTCCTGTTTATGCACATGTTGCTTTGTAACTGCATTTCACCGCTGTCCAAACGTTTATGGCCACTTTGAAAGAAGTGCCTTTATGGAGGGTTTTCTTTATGATTAATTATTGGAATAAAACTGCATATCAAAGCCACTGTAGCGGATGAGTTTGCCCTCTTTCTCTGCGTGTGTGTTGTGAGTGTAAAAGGGAGAGAGAGCGATACATGCAGTTCTAATCACAGTATACAGTATACAGTATTGCTTTGTAGCCTAGGACAGAAGGAGCCTGAGTTTATATGGCACAATATAGATTCTGTTCATTCTTAAATCACGGAGGTCACTAGAAGCATTTTGGACCAGCTGTTACGTAATAAATATCCTGAACTACATTTGTAATTTCTTTATAAAATACTTGTCGATAAATGTCGATAAAAGTGTAAATACACAGCGAAAGCACACGTTACTTGACTTTGCTGCAGCATGCAAAGAATTCTCATTAAACCGAGACGCGGCGAGGCCGACCTCAGGAACACGTGTATAGATTTATACAAACATTAACATCCCGTCGCATCGAACAACGCACCCCGTTCATTTATCATGCATCACATCCATGCAGATTTCAGGTTTCACAAAGATAACATGATCCACTCTAAGCGTCCTTTCTGTCCGTTAACACTGTGCTATATAATAGAAGTTCTTACACAGATTGGGGAAAAACTGGGTGAACATTTCCTCTAAATGGTTGTAATCTAACGCAAACACGAAATTAATACTCGAGAAATCAGAACTCTTCACCGATCAACAAGCTTTGGGAGTGTTTTTGAGGAAAAATCAATTTGCTTTCGAGAACAACGCTGAAATCTTCCACGTGATTCAATCCATAATCAATGAGAGCAAAAGCCAATTGATTTTGATTGTCTACATAGGCAAACATTGGTGTTTCTCATGGCAGGCAAGAGGACTGTGCATGTGTGTGAGTGTGTATATGTGGCCTCAACTCTCTAAATCAGGCCGGTCTTGAGGTCCTGGTCACGGTATGCGGATCGCCCCAACAGCAGGTCCTTCTCGTGGATCAGGCTGTCCAGGAGGTCCTCCTGTCTGTAGTTGTGGTAGACCTTCAGGAAGGCCATGATGGCGATGCCCAGCCAGGTGAGCCAGGCAGCCCACAGGCCAAACTGAGGAAGGAGAGGAGGAAGAGGAATCAGTATCATGACCCACATTTCTCTTACAAACTGGACTCTAGTTCCAAACCCGTCTTACCTGAGCTATAGCAAACTGGTCATAGAAAGCCGAGTTGTCCAGACCGAGTTCTAGATCGGTGTCCTGCAGATCCTCACAGCTGAAAGACAACACACACACACACACGACCAAGCATTTAGGACCAACAGTGTCCTGTAAGGCGAAAATCTGACCGATTGTTCCTCCCCCACCTGCTGGGCATGGTTCCTCCCTCTGTGATGGAGTCACACCACAAGTTAAAACCCACGCTGACGATGGTGCTAGACAGGAAGACGGTGAAGACCACCAGGGAGCTGATGAGGAGGTTGAGGAAGGCATTGAAGATGGAGCTGTGTGAGGACAGAACAGAAATGTTCATCTGTCAATCACAGGCGTAAAGGGACAGAAGGCGGATAGCAGTCCAGACATCTGAGCCAATATGGAAGAACCATGTGACCTACATACCAGAAATGAAGAAATACTGTATTTAGCTGGAACAGACAAGATGGCAACATTGGTAGGAAACTGAGAAAGGCTAACAATATTTCACTGTCACATGATACCGACTGATCAATCACAGTCCTGCCTCCACAACACCTCCCACCTGAGAACCATACATGATGACTGACAGTAACCATAGTGATGGCCCTTGTGGTAATGTCTGGTAATTTCTGGGCTTGAAATTTTTTCCCAAATCAAATTTTTTTCTATAGAGGGCAGTACCCACGACTTCATTTTCACCAAGCATTACATTTATCAGGATTTTAAAAAAAAACTGATTCAAGACAAGTTAGAAACAATTTTTTGTTAATTTAGGTTTGGAGACATTTGTCGTTTCCTTACATGGTCTGTAGGGCTTTGAATGGATCCTTATGGATCCCTGTGCTGTAACTTCAAAGTGCTGTGACAGAAGTTATGAACGTCACAGTAAAAGCTTCATTCTTATAAGTAAACAAAGAACATATTTGCGTCTAATTTAAATTGTGAGGTAAATTAGAGGAGCTTTCAGAGTTTCAGCACAGGGATCCATAGTGATCCATTCAAAGGCCTACAAACCTGAACACCTCCAGAGTGCTCCAATATACAAACAAACAAGGTTAGTGACTTAGGTCAGCTGGAAATAATGACATTTGTAAAATAAGTTCAAACACACAAAGATAATTTCCTATGATAGTCTGGAGCTCTAGACGACATGACGATCTCTTTCTGTAACGGAAACGAAAACGGAAGAAAAGCAGCAGCTTGTATCCTCTCATTGAGATGGAAGGCAGTACCAGATGGTTTTTTTTATGTTATTTACGGTAAATAAAGCGGACAGACGGCGCAGTCTGCCGTGGGAGAGAATGGCGCACAGTGAGGTGAAGGGCGTGAGAGACAACACACTGATGCCCGCGCGTCCTCTGCGTGGACAGACACTCACTCGTCGTGTCCTTTGCACAGGAGGAAGAGGAGTCTCCACGCCTGCACCGCGGACAGAATGAGGGACGCGATCCCGACAAACGTGATGAAGCTGCAGGAGGACTCGGGTCCCCACTCCTCCACGATGAAGCGCTGCTTCGACACAGTGATGTTCTCGTTCTGCCACATGCCACGCGTGAAAAGCAGACATTTTCCCCGGAAATCCTCCGTGTTTTCAGACAGAGGCACCACGGCGATAAAGCCAAACACAAAGGCTAAAAAATAAAGGATGCACTGGGCAAAAATTAAATTGTCCAAGGCCATTTTTCTGCCTCCGTCCTCAGCGCTACCTCCTGCTAGAGAATGTGCGCATGCGCGGTTGGGCCATGTCGGCGCAGCATCAGCAGCGGGCAGTGAGACCGTCCGGCTGCGCGGTGTTTCCACGTCCACGCAGAAAGTAAAAAAAAAAATCTGTATTCCAGATGAGTTGGGTAGAATTTTATGAGAGTTTCCTCAAAATGCATTCTGATATATTTGGCATATTTTTTACTAGAATTTCGGTAAATCCTCAGTGTTGTTGAAGACGGGTCCAGTGATCAGAGTTTGAGGGGTTAATGAGTCAATGTCTGCTGACCTGGAGCTCTTTTTGGATTACAAATGACACTTGGTGGATGATGATGAGCTTCTTCTGATGTTGATGTCATCTTCATCTTGTTTAGATAAACCTCTTCAACTCTGACGTAACCACCACGGAACACAAGAGACTTATTTTTAATTCTTGTGACATGCCCGAAGATACCACAAATATCAGGGTGCATTCTGGGTAAAATCTGAAAAAATAAACCCAACATATCAAGAATAAAGAGAATTTTAAGGGAAATCAGAGACAAAACCTGGGCAAAAACTGCTCCATCCACCTCCCCTGAGGGCCTCCTATCAGCAAAATACTGAGCCACTCATAAATACCCTTCATCCATTACACAACAGGAAGGCATTTAAGGTGTGACCGTCTCCATGAGCACACAGTGAGTTCACACACTCATATACACACTGCGGTGAGTGTGATGGATTGTACACACGGTGCGAGTCCTCAAAGACCGAGCAGCTTCATCGAGGCCATGACGTACAGCACAACCGGACTCTCCTCTTCCTCATCCACTGCAATTACGCAGGTCTGCACTAAAAGAAACTGAACCTACAGCGCCCTCCAGTGGCGCCTGCTGTAAGAGCGTCTACGTTTAACGTTCCCTCCGTCTCTCTCTCAGTGATGATGATGAGGATAAAGATGAAACAGCTTCATCTGGGCTAAAATAAAGCTGCACGCCGAGTCACTTTGTATTATCAAAAATTAATCATCCTGAAGTTTTTGGCTAAATATTCCACGCCGCGCTGAGACAAGTATTTATTCGAGCGCTTCACAGACGCGGGCCGGTTATTTGTATCCATCATACAAAGTGCAGTTTTTTTCCTGAACATGATTTATGTGTCATTTTGCTGCACCACAGCGCTCAGATGTTATCTCTTCTCAGATTAGCTTGACATATTGGGTGGGTGGGTGTGGGTGTGTGTGTGTGGGTGTGTGTGTGTGTGTGTGTGTGTGTGGTCCTGGAAACAAAATGGATTTCATTCCAAGGCTCTGAGTGGGTTTACGTTTTAGCATCATTAGACATTGTTAGCTGTGTTTCACGCTGCCTGGTCGTTTTTTTTGTTGTTGTTGTTGTTGTTTTTTGTTGTTGTTTTTCTTGCTGTGGAGGATCTTTCCTCTCTGGGCACACATGATAAATTGTCCAGATTGCTACATCCCATAATAAATCACTTTGTGCTGCACGCCCCTGTTTTATGATGCGTCGTATAGTGATGGAAAAGCAGCAACAACTTCTCCTACATGTGCAGCGAGCGGAAGAGAATCCAGGCACACAACCGCCAAAAGGTCAAAGGTGATTCTTCTTTTACCGCCACGCTGAAGTTGAAGCTGACCGGACTTTAAAGATCTCAGCGCACAAACGCAAGGTCACAGCAGACGGACTCACAAGTGCACAAGCCAGTCCCTGTACACAGATAAGAGATTATACACACACACACACACACTTCAAACCTCACTTTTAAATAATACAGCATGTGTGGGCGCGTGGACAGAGGACTCGGGGGAGACACACAGGGCAGAAGTGTGTCAAGCTGAAATATGTGTTAAGTTATTCACCCCCAGAACAAGCCTGGGAGGGAGAGAGAGAGAGAGAGAGGGAGAGAGAGAGAGAGAGAGAGAGAGGGAGAGAGAGAGACAGAGAGAGAGAGAGAGAGAGAGAGAGAGACAGAGAGAGAGAGAGAGAGAGAGAGAGAGAGAGAGAGAGAGAGAGAGAGAGAGAGTAAAGATGGATAACATCCTCTGAGTGCACCATCCTCCTACACAGACAGTCTTTGGAGGAGACTTGGGGTTGACGGGGGTTTTGGGGG
>OMNV01006059.1:1759-22629 GCA_900303265.1 Brotula barbata
TCTAAAGCAACACAGAAGGTGATGATCAGACAGAATGTGAGAAACATAACATAAACTTAATCATGCAGAAGAAGCAATAAAAGCAAAGCAGAGTGAGTGCTACAAAGAACACAAGGTTCCAGGCTAAATGTATTTTCAGCAACCAAAGTGAAAATTAATTTCCTTGAGGTCATTAAAGATCATCAGCACAATATATTAGTTTAGTTCTAAGCCAAGAAAATGAAATATCAGGGATGATGAGAGGGGGAGGGGGACATTAAAAGGTGATAACATACCATCTATTTCAGTTTGAATGTATCATTAGCCAGTGTGTTCACTCCACACAAGAGATATCAAGAGCAACATAACATTATTCCATTCTACGATCAAGATATTAATGCCTTAGATGTTACTGAATAATTCATCCAACCTTACACAAAGCCATAGGCAGTCAGTGACGATTACACCGCAAACATGCAAAATCATTTTCTGTTTGCTCTTTGAGCTTTACGTCTAAATATTCTAATGCTTCAAGACGCAGCATGCACTCTTGTACCTGACATTCTTTGTTTTGCATTTGCGCTTTAAAAGGTGAAGATGCTGCTCAGTACATCATCATAAAAACACAGAGCAGCCATTAAAGTGTCACATGGTGCCCGGCCATATTCATATTCATATTCATATTGGCCTTAAAACTGTAACACCAGTCACCAGACAAACTTCTCTTACGACCTTTCCCATTCGGCAAACTAATAGTGGTGTTGAGATTTCATGAATCTCATTGTCTTTATCAGAATGGATTGATACCCTTTCTGTGCGTCTCAATTTGTCTCTGTTGAAGCGCCGCTCCTCCTCCCACCACCTCAATCGCTTTAAAATACTACGCAACAATACATCAGCACTGTGCTGTTGCTTGTGTGCCCTCTGTGCATTGACACATAAAAAAAGTCCAAAGTCGTAATTCGTCAGCGTGTATCATAAAAGCGTCAAGAGTCGACTCGTGATGAGGTGTGGACCAATACAGTTTCTGAGAAATCTGCAGCGTTTCTAACATTAATTCAAGGGGTTAGAGGGTGTGAGCTTAACAGGGGTAAAAAGGCTGGCGTGTCCAACATCAATAGAAGACATTTTGGAGGAGTTTAAAAGATGTTGCCCCTCAGCAAAAAGCTAATCTGTCTACCTTCTCACTCCTATCTCATATTTTTTCATTTTCACTCCATTGGCTTTCTAAATTTGCTCCAGCTGGCAGAGTCTTACATAGCGTGGTGCTGCCAAATAGTGTCCATTAGTGTAGCAGGCTGCCTACTGCCTACTGATGGCTAATAGTTGTTCGTGGGTGTAAGTGCATCTGGACTTGCTCATAATTGCTAATTTACAATTGCTTCCACCGAATATGAAATAGTCCAATTAACAGCCTCTTGACCTCAGGAGCTCCCAACTGCTATAGCAGGGGCTAATATGACAGCACGGACACCTGTAATGATGAGACTCTACAACACGGTTTTTGATGGTCGACTTTGATCTGTATTAATGATCCCCGTGCAGAGGGAGAAACTGTTATGGATGAGGAAGCTGGTGGAGGGACATTAGAGGTCTGCCGTGCCTGCAGAGCAAAGTGAAAATAGAAGTCAGGCTATTTCCTGTTTCCAGCATTATTGGAGATGTGTAGGGCGCCACCACTCCCTCTGGGTTGGGCTAATTGCGATATTTGTCAGTGGGTCCATTAGAGAACATTTCATTTCCCCACAACTTATTGTAATGTGCTATCAAGGCACAAAGAAGCCGTGATTACAAAGCCACGGTTTTCACTATAAACAAGGGCGCTGAGCTGTTTGGCGATGAGATAAGGACAATGGCAACATCACCGCCTAATCTGCATTTCCTCTGCCTGATGTACAAGTGTCACCGCAGCGAGGGTTTAATTGGAGATAAGGGGCGACATCACACATGCTGGACACATGGGACAGCGAGAGCGGGACACACACAAGCAGGCAAACACGTAGCACGTGCACAGGCAGGATACCTTCAACTCTTCTACCACGCCGCTAACTAATTACAATGATTCTTAGCCACACATCTGGGGAAAAAGTAGCATATACAGATGGGAAAATATGGAAATAGTGACACACACACACACATACACCAAGGCAGCTGCCCACATCAAAGAGCTGTTTCCAAAAGCCCACCACAGGGATGCCATGTTCGCTGCAATCATGACGCCATGTTACCACCGAGAGAAAACACAGCCAATGGCAGATAGCTCATGTGGAGAAGATGGAAAAACACAGCTTCCAATGCATCAAACACCCATTCCATCCTATCGCATCCTCAGCTATAATCTCCATCTTACAGCCAAATTCTATTTCTCAGAACTATCCGCTCAATCACATACAGGAGTGTGTAAAGCAAGGCTGCACAATATAGAGGAAATGAGACGTGTAATAAAAAGGTCTAACTCTAGACCAAGGTAGCCTTTAGTGAGTAATTTAACATCAGCAAATCCCAATGCTGCTTCGTGCCTCCATTTTATGGGCCTCGTGGAGGTTTGAAGGCATTAACCGTGCAGCTACAGTCACGTGATGTACATGAAGCATTGGGTAACCACTGAAGAGAGCAGAGTCCAGTCAGTCCCGTAATAGCTGACATGCTCGTAAAACGGCACTGGACCGCTGAAGGGTGAGGACCATCTGACCTCAGGAGCAGCCTGTGTGAAGATTACAGCCCGGCGGAGCCACTGTTGTTGAAGGCCAACCTTCAGTGTTTGGATGAGGAGCACGTGCATCATATTAGGTGTATACACAGCAAACACACAGACAAACAAACAAGTCATTAACGGGATCACAAAACGTATTCTCATGATGCATATTTAGATTTTAACATTGAATTAAATGGTTCGTGGATTGCAAAAGAGTCACTTGAGGTGTCAGAGAATTAGCACAACACTCTGTGGCAGCTGTAAAGGATTTTTAGCCATGGGAAATAAGGAAGGGCGATATGAAATTTTATGCAGTATCCTATCATATATGCAGCATATATAGCTGCAGACACGCTCATGGTCTGAAAAACGGTAAGTGGCGCATCATGATTGATCTTGTCCTGAGGCTTTGTCATGGGGAGTGAAACATGCTAGCTTGGAGCTAATAGTCTTGTTATATAATGTATACCTATTATACGAGTAAAAATGTGAAGACTGTTTGATAAAGCTTCAGCTCCACCAATCTGATCTCTCAACTCAAATAATATCTTTAGAAATAAAAAAAATGTATATTGTATATTTCCTGAGAAATTATGACCACATAAGCAAAAAACCATTATGTATGTAATTAGGTTTATTTTTTTTTCATTTACCAGCATTATTGTTTGTGTTTGCTATTCCTGTCATGTGATTGGTTAGTCCAAATTCTAAAATTACATTCGCTGTAGAGCTCTTTTTTTATTGGTGCTGTAAATTGACGTTAAATATCCACATTGTGAAAGTGATCTGGATATTCTTAAAACTGTTTTCCTTCCTGTGGCGAATATCTCTCAGCATTCTCACTTTCTGGCTCCCTCTCCATGGTTCTCATTCACATTTGGGTTAAGTCTTCCTCTTAATAATGTGTGACTGCATTGCAATGGAACATCTGGAGTCTCCACGGTAAACGTTTCCCAAGAGTCACTCAATTGACAGTTAAGTCTCGTTGATGTATTGGGGTGTAATGAGAGTGTGTGTTCATTCATGTATGGGTGTGTGTGGTTCCAGTCACCAGTCTGATGGGACGAGTGTGTAATCTTAAAAAATGTAACGTCTTACTGTATATCATAAGTCTCCCGTAGGAGATAACAGAGACGCATGATCAGACAGGATTTATAGGACTTCCACATTAATGACTGGCCAATGGAGAACAGCGTGGGAGACACTCAAGATGAGAGCGAGAGAGAGAGAGATGGGTAAAAGGAGAGAAAATGAGTAGATGAAGACAGAAAAGGGGGCCCAAAGGGTGAGAAAGAGGGTCAAGAGAGAATTAGAGACGGAAAAAGGAAGAGCGAGACAGCGGGAGAGAGGCAGAGTACATGGTTTAATTAGAAGTGCTATAAATAACTTGGGGCCTGACATTTGAACGTGGAGACCTACTGAACGTCGCTCTGTGTTTTCTGCTAGACACACTCCATGTTTGAACACATGCCACCCATTTATGCGCTCTGCTCCTCCCCTCTCTCTTCTTCTGCTTGTCCTGTTTACTCTCCCTTCATCTTGTCCAGCCTCTCCTGCCTCCTTGCCAGTACTTCTGCCTTTCTCCCACACATATTGACACACACACGTAAAGTATACACACTTGCCAGTCATGTGTCTGTATAGTCATGGCTACACATGCGTAGCAGGATGGATTGAACGTGACATACAAAAACAGATCTTTCATCCGCCGTCAGTGGGAGGGATAGCGCTGCAGACGGACTCATCAGGCAGTATGCTGTCAATGCCCTCCCCCGTATAGCCTGCAATGACACACCTCCACTCTAAAAACAAATCTGTCACTTTCTATTGACACCTTGAACACAAACTCTGCATGACGTTTGGCAGCAGGTTTGTACCGTCCTGTGTCGATAGAGCCTCTAAAAAAACGGCTGACATACTTTTGGTTCAATGAGATAAAAATAGAAATGTCTTATTGTCTCTTTCTGTGTTATGCCTGTTTAGCATGCTCTGTTTGTAACGCTTTCATGTAGTACAGCCTGTCCTCGTGTCCCTCAACGAAAGCTTTGTCTGTCTCTGTCATAAAGTTGCTGTGAGAATAGAGCGATGACACGAGGGACGGGCAAGACATTAGGTAAGAAATCAGGAGCTGGAGAGCTGTGAAAAACACCATTATATGGGAGAAGAGGGTGGCTTTGAAGAAGGGGGAGCAAACAAAAGGAACGGGGGAGATGGTTGAGTCAGTGTATGAATGTGTGTGTGTGTGTGTGTGTGTGTGGGAGGGAGAGACAGAGAGAGGTGTAGATGGTACAAACAGCAAAAATGCTTCGGCGAGGAAGAGACACAGAGGCCGTGCACCTCCGTCTCAAAAGAGTCTACCTCATTTACCAGTCATTACTCATGAAAACCCAGAAGTAACACTCCTAAACCTCCATCTACCACACACACAATCCCTCTCCATCCGCTCTCCACTTACCCTTCCGTGATTAGTATGTGCGCGGGATAGTTGGGACACACAGAGGTGAGGGAACGCAGACGCACCCAGACACGAATGGACAGACATTCAACAGCGCAGAAGACAGGTGATCAATAGAGGGGGGAGCCGTAGTGACCGGATGAGACTCGGCAAGAGAAAGTGGACATAAAGAGGAGGGAACAGAAACCGTGCGACCTGAAAGCGGTTAGTTTGTAGAGAAGCAGGAAAATAAGTAACAAAAAGACCACAGTTGGCTTTATCCATAATCAGTAGCATTTTCATCACAGTTTTGTTTACGCTCCTTGGAGGCACTGAAGCAAAAGCAATTACCATAACATAGCCTTTAGGACGAATGATGCAGAATGATAGCTCAAATGTTTGGCTGGTTCTGCTAAGACTTCGCTTCTCGCTACCATGCGTGTTGAACACAAATCACACACAGGGCACAAAACAAATGGCTGTGTGTCTCTGTGAAGCGGCTTGTGAGAGCGTGACTGTGCTGTGTGTGTGTATGTTGTTAAAAACCTCTTTTTTTTTATTACTCATTCAGTAGTCTGGTAATAAGGTTTGAGTTCGCCAATATGGTGCAGCCGATAAGCACAAAGACCAATAATCCTTACAAATATTAGCCCAGGTTTCAGGAAGAGCCGTGTTGAATGAGCTCATTGTGTTCGTGCGTGCATGTGTGTGTGTGTTGATAGTTGTGTGCGCATTACGTACGTTTGCATACACTTACCGGACAATTTGGAAAATAAGGCGTGTAAACAAAAACAGCTTCATTGAAGTGCTCTCAAATTTCTGTTATGTGCACACGCATACAAACAGAAACATGGTCGCCTCGGTCTGGACTAAATGAAGCACTGTAGTGTGCGTGGTGATGGGGAAGTGGGCCTAATTACCCATAGTTCAACAGGGAATTACTCTAGGGGAGCCTAGAGTGTGTTGTAATGAACGCTTCTGGACTGGCTAAATATTGGGGATTCACCATGTGTGCATATTTACCATACACCTCCGTCTCCTGTATTGTGCCTCATTAGTTCATACCTCCTCTCTCCCTCTGAATCTTTTGGACATTTTCCTCTTTATCAGTCTGTCAAAAGCAGCATCGACCATCTGTAAAGCATCAATATGTCCTTAAGCAATTATAATAACTCTCTCCGCTCTAATCGAATGCCAAGGGTGCAGACAGGAAAGGGCACACAATGTTAGGAAAATATGCAAACACACACACACAAACACGTGTACTGGGGTCTCATATCACTGGAAGCCAACAGCCTCTGACTAACATTAGAAGTGATCGGGTCTTCCGAGATGACGTGAAGCTTAGCAGAATCTCTGTGGTCGACAATATCTTCACAAACAGTGTTTCTACCTTTAGGTATTGACAGTTAGAAACCACTAATTTCATTATAGATCCCCTGAAGGAAATCAATATTTTACCAACAGTGGGGTCAACACATTTGCACCTAATGGATCAATAAGTCACTAACACAAACCACACAGGCCTAAATGCAAACCCTTGCGCTGCTCAGGCAATTTATCTTCAATTACAAAGCTCAAACAGATTTTTGCCAGATTGTTTTGGAATTGGCCTTGCCCATCCTGCCTGTGAGATACAAATATTTCAGCAAATCCTTTAAAAATCCGCTTCCAGATACAGTTATGAAAATGTATGTTGATTCAAAGGCAGAAAATACACACTTCTTGGCCAAACTGTGGGTAAAAAAATAATAGATAATATAATAAATGAATACATCAGTGAGAATATTGTGCCTTTTTCTGCCGCCGTGTGAATCCATCAGGCACGCTTACAGCATCATGCTGTTTTTTTTAAGATGACACTCTATACTTCCCTCAAACAAACTTGGATAGATTCTCTCCGTCTTTATCTGCCTCTCCCATGTCTCTCTGACACACATGCACACACCCCAGGCACCGCATATTAAAGCAAGACCTTCTCTGTGAAAAGCCGTGCCAGGCCACGGCTCGGCGGTGCTCATCTGTGATGCCTCCAGGTAGACACTCTGCCACTGTATTCGCCATGGTGGCTTACTCCATGTGCCTGCTAATGTAGGCACTCAGGAAGACCGGGCTCTGAAGTAAGTCAGTGGAGCATGGCGGACACTCACACACGCACACACTTGCATGAATGTGTATTAGCATGTATGAGTTAAGAGAGTTTCTGGGTTACAGTAATGCACTTCATTTACCAAGACAGGATAAGGGCTGAAAAGTAGAACAGTGTTGTGAAAAATACTCCCCAGCCCGACTCACCAGACACACGCACACACACACACACACACACACACACACACACACCAAAAGACAGAAATGATGTCCTGGTATGATATACAGCCCCCTGTGCTACACCACCTCAAAATACACATCAGCACACCTCAACATTAATGCAGCTGTAGCCCGACACATAATGTCACTGACATTAATACACAGGTGGAATGCTCGGTGCTGCTGGTACAATGAGCCATTTGAGCTAATGATTTGTTTCTATGTGTTGCTCTCCTATGAGCTGTTATTGATTTGTTGGTCTGCGAAGATTCGGCCAGCTGTAGAGTCTGAAACTACCGGGGTACATGAGCCATAACAAACTCACGACAGAGCGACACGTTTCAAACGCCTTTTAAGAACAGATTTAATCTCTAATTCATCTTTGACAAGAATCCCATGTGAGTAGCAAACTAAAGATGATGTGAAGGTCACTTTAGAGTTTATGTCAGACATGAATGAGTTCAAGTAGGTGCGTCAACTAGGCGACCTCCGTGGTGTTCAGTGGAGGTACTGCAGGTGGTCTGTTTATTTTATTGTTTTAATTTGCACAATTACTTTTATTTATTGTTTGAGAATAATCAAATTTACATAAATACAATTTTGCATCTCTATACCTCTGTGAGAGTGGAGACCAGGATGGAGACAGAAAAATGACATGAGACCGTCCCTGTCCACCAAGGAACTGACAAGAACAGACAGATTGCGTGCAACTCATCATGCCAAGAAATGTCAAGAACGGGTAAGAGAAAAATACCTCATGTCAGCCCCTGTCCCCACCCCCCACATCGGACGTCCCTAGGTTGCTGCTGAATCTGGAAGGAAGTCCATGGGACAACATAGGTTAAACATAGGTTAAACTACAAGATTTTCTGTTTCCAGGTGACATTTACTGCATACTATAAATGAAACATTACAAAAGCTATTATTATGTGACATCAGTATATGCTGTGTGTGTCTTCGTGTGTGAATGATCTAATCCCAGTGCTCCATCAAGTTGTGGCTCTCCCCAGTGGTCTTGGATGGCAGTTTTTGTAATTAGTGTGTACGCTAACAGACCAGGAATGGAGCATCGAGACCTGCGTGACCTAACAGACACACAACGGCTCCATCGCAGTTGTTCATTTGCACATGGGTTTCCAACACTCACACACATCAATACAAAAGAGATAATAGATCGCTCCTTAGACAGGGAGATCTCTTGGGGGACTTTTGTGGGTCAACATTTACACAAAAGAGGCCAAATTACATATTTTCCTGTGGCCTTCAGCGGCAGTCACACGGCACACTCCTTTCCTAACACAGCAGTATCAATGCTATCCTGCTACATGCTATTGGCTTACGATGGATTTATGACGAATTCCAATTTCTCCCTGTGACAGGAAGAGCGATGTGGAGCACATTACAGCACGCAGCATTGCATCAGGCCCGCCTGCTTGCAGCCTGCTCTCCCTTTGTGTGCATCATAGATAACCGGTGTGTTGTGCAGCTTTTAACCCCCTTGCCAGTACAACAATAGATACATCTTTGTCACTGTCAAGGAATTGAGGTGAGGGTTGAATGGTTCCTCGTTACCTGTTGCAGACAACAGCAACGCAGGGCCAGTGCTCGGTGAACAGTGTGTCAACCACGTTGCATTGACAATAGTGATCACAGTAGCCGCACATGGGTGGGTTAATGTAGGTTAAAACATCAGCAGACAGGAAGCTTGACTAATCACCCATCTGGTGTGCATTCCCATTCTCTTACAAATTAATGGAGGTCACACTATAGCAGGTTGATGCCTTGTGTGGATGCATGTGCATGTAAGCCAGGCAAGCTGTTGAGCCACCCTCTTATGCTGGAGCCCACCCCCAAAAAAACCCTTCATTTTTCATTACTTACCATAAGAGGGGGACATGATTCAATATTATGATAATAAATGGCTTCCCCTCTTAAATATCTCACTCCAGGGAGGAGCCGCATAGCTGAGAGAGGGCACACCACCAGGAAGACTTGGGCTACATACTGTATGCACAGGCTAAATACACACACACACACACACATATACACACGCACGAACAAACGCACAGTATTACAACAGCATCATAAAGTTCTACAGTAAAGACTGATGCTAATGAATTCCAATGAAACCCCCTCATTTGTAGTGATGCCTCATTGCATCATGCTGACATTGTTGCAAAGGCTGATGGGCTCCCTCACTGTCTTCCCTAGAATCCCCACTACTCCTTTCCTTCCTTTCTTCCCTCCTCCTCCGCCACCTTTCTGCATTCTGTCCATCTCCACCTTCCTGCCTTAATGTTGGTGCAGACAAGGAGTCACACTGCATCATTAACCATCCCTCGCAGTACTTCCCACACCCCAGATGCAGAGAACGAGGTTTTTAATGTTCTCTGGCTGCCGATGGACTGCCTAATTCTCTATTAACGGAAGCAACAGCCTCATTGCTCATTAAAAATGAATGGAGACAAGCTATTGGCACTGACAATTACACATAAACACACTTGGGTACAGCTGACCCTGCATAATACTGACAGTGAGCACCGGATTCTTCGAGAGACACAGACCGAGGCAGATAGACAGGAGAACGAATCCACACACAAAGAGAAAAACAACACATCCCCAACATGCAGAACGCATGATCTATTTTGAGAGCATAAAAAAGACGGCCGGGCTTTCGGGGAGTGACAGCGAAATTGCAGAGGGATTTCTCTCAGGTCACTTTCATAGAGAGTGATGGAGGGATAGACTTTCAACGTTTCAAAGCAATCTAAACAGCAGATCTGCTTTATAAGAGCTAAATATAAACCTGTTGAATCAATGTGAGTCCTGCAAATGTCCATATTTTCACATCAACGCTAAAACGTTCGTTTTTTTTACAAGGACTGATGCTTGTAGAAGAGGAAGAGGAGTAGAAAATACTGTTAATAAAGGTTGATGGCTTTGTTCCAGCTGCATAAAGTAGGTCATGACACGTGGCAGGATAAATATTTAAAAGGTAAAACAAAAGCTGTCAGGAGAGCACAGCAACATCATACTGAGGGCTTAAAAGTTTTACAGGGCGAATCAGACATAAAGAGAGAGAGAGAGAGAGAGAGAGAGAGGCTGCAGATTAATGGTGGCTGTCTGATCTCTCATAAAAGTACTGTAGGAGGTTGCTGCCGTTATGCAAAAGCGGGCAGGTAATTAACCAAAATGGCTAATTTATTCTAATGAATGAAAGATACACATGAGCAAGGCAGAAATACGACTTGACAGGAAGACAGGAAGTGACAGTTGGAGAAAGTGTGGTGATCAGTGAGTAAGGGCTGGCTGCCATACAGCACACAGTAGCATGCATTCAGCCGTGCAAATGTGACCATTTGTTCAATTACAGCTAATTTATGTTTACACGGGAAAGTGGAAGGAAACCTAAACAGGGCCAAACAGCCTCCGGGGCAAAAACTATTAAGTCAAGCAGCCTTTTTTATTGATTGAGTCGAATATTAAAAATGCAGCCACCATCAAGTCCTCCTGTTTAACTATGCTCACATTAGAGGCGGAGACACATTGATAAATTGCCTTGGGATGACGGGACATGCCTGGTCCTCATTCCCAGAGCTCTGTCCCGAGATGACACACTTCCACCTAAGCAGGATTTTTCCCTAAGTAAAAAGTGCTGAGCTATGACTGCAACAGAATAACAACAAAACAGGCAATATGGTCAGGAGCACAAATAAATCGGCTAAACAAAACCAAGTGACTCCACCAACTTCAATTCATGCACTCAATGTCATTTACCAATGTCCACACACGTGCAATCAAAAACATCTATTTACACAAATAATCTATAAACCTATTAATCTAATTAAGTCCTTATGTAAATGTTAAGTGTAGTTGTAGAGTAAATCTGTTGAATCACTGTCGAGATGCAAAAGCTGAACCTTAGTTTTTTTGCTTCTGTTTGATCAGTGTTTGAGCAAATAGAAGAGAAAAAAACACTAGACAGAGAATGGTGCATCACTAACAATGAGAGTGTAACGCTGAGTGCAGGGCGGTGTGTGTAACATAATTATGTTAATGTTTGTGTGCATGTACAGAGAGAGGGAAACTCAGAGGGAGCGTAAAAGCAGGGAGACTTCAAGCAGCGTGGTTCAGACTACTATTCTTCCCAGGCTTTAGAAGGATAATAATGAAAACTCAATGGGTGAAACTTATCTATTTTTAGGAGGATGAATGCAGGATTTTGACTGGAGTTATTAAAAAAAGCTCAGAATGCTTAGTTTGTAGATTAAATTGTCAGTGCGGATTAAAAATAGACACTCAGTGATGAAGAGCAACACTGTTCGATATGTCAAATGGGCACGGTCAGCCCGGGTAATGTCCTCTACAGATGAGACAGAGAGGATGGCTGAAGAGGGACAAATTGTCTCACCAGCCAGTTATCTATCACAATCAACAAGACAGTGACATTTGTATGTCTACGTCACTCTAAAACCTGGGAAAACTTAGTTTACTCTCTCAAGTAAACTAAGCAAAAGCTACCATAGCATTAACGTCAAACACCAAAGAAATGCTTAAGACTGAGAGACAACAAAAGAATACAGGACACAAGTTACATCTTCATAGTTCAGGTGCTATTTTAAGATTCGGAAACTGTGTTCTCTCTTGATGAAATCGCAAAGACACAATGTAGCTCTTGTTCAACAGCAAGTAATGGAAATGGTTATTCAAGTAATATTACCTTATCAGCAACCAACGCATTTTACTTCACATACTGCTACTACCATTCTGTCTTTGAAGAACAGTAATGACTTCTCTCTACAGGACTGAAACACATTGTGAGCAACATAATGAAAGAAAGGATGAGACTTTTTCCATCAGAAAATGAACCAATACAATTTGCAGAGCACAACAAAACAAATGAAAGGCGGAAGCCAGACAGTCAAATGCAATCTTCAGTTCAAACTGCTGTATGTCACAAACCAAGATCCACATAAAAGATGTTAATGTTCATTTTCCTCACATCAGCAGCGTACTTTTAACTGAATTAGGGCCGCGTAAGTGCTGCTTAAGCCTCAAAGTAAAACTCCTTAAATTATTTAACGGGTGTTGAGCATGATGAGCATGCATACACACGTACACAAGCCCGACCGAATGAATGGCAACAGCACAATGGGCAAGATAAAAATCAAATCTGTGTCTAAAATGCAAGAAGAAGAGAGAATGAGAGAGCGACCCACCACAACCACGGGCGACAGAGTCTGGATAATTTGCCATGTTCGTTATTCTACGGGCCGTGAATACCAAAGAAAAGTAAAGATGCAGACAGCCAACCAGCCACCACAACGAGCCCTATTTACCATATCACACCATCTGTTAATATTAGCAGAATACCCCCCTATCTCTCTCTCCATCCTGCCCGTGCTTTCTTCTTCCATCTTTCACGGCTGCCCAAACGCAAGAACTTTCACAGTTCTGTCAGAGAATGTTCTAGAAGTCTTAAGATCAGACTTGACGGGAACACAAATGAAAAAGTTACGAAGGATGAATGGACGGAGGCACCGCCATCTTGATGTAATCCCCTCCCCCCCAAAACAATGATGTGAATTGTAAATAAGTAAAGAGTAAACAGCACTATTCTCTAATGAGGTTAGGCAGACTGATTGTACATACCCTGCCCGCTTGAATAAAGGATAACCTGGTGAAGGAACATCTCCTGGGGCGTGGAGTTATGAACCCCACGGAGTCTAAGCCTATTTATTTTTCCATGTTTCTTGCATTTTTCCATCCATACATGGCGAGATGCAGACGCACACATCAGAGCGCAGGATGACAGGCATGTAATAAGATGAGCCCGGAGCAGTGACATGTGGTCATATATATTTACAGCTCAATGACACAACAGTGGCCCTCCATAGCAAATGTCCCATCCTCTTCCATCACCCACACCACCCCCACATCCCAGCTCTGGATGATTACTTAACTTTTGCTTTCCATCACTCCCAGCTATTGCCCATTCCCCGGCATTCTTATCACTCCCCCTTCCCTCATCTTTCAATTTCCCTCTTTCCCTCCTGCAATCCATTTCAAACCTACCCGTCTTCTCACCCTTCCCACGCCTTCAGTCCTCAGAGATGGGCAGCTCCACCTGGTTCATTATGTCTCTTAGCATGAAACTACCCTCTCCCGCTTTGCTGCGACTCCCTCCTGGGGCGATCCAATCCTCCCCTTCCCTGAACCCCACCGTTTAAGTCAGTAGTTCAGGCCTCCCAGGACATTATCAGGTCTGCCATCCATCTGTCAGGCAACCATTTGCCAGAACCACACAAACAGATCGCCATGCACAGAGCTGTACCGCTCCGTGATGACTCATGTGTTGATGAACCTACTGGTTGAACATGGCACGCGTAAAAGGACATTTTTTTTTCTTTATCTTGATGTTATTCTGGTATCAAAAACAATCCGATGTAAAAAATGCTGGAACTGAAGCCAACTAAATATGCTTCCATAATGACTCATACTATTAAACTCATCATAACATAACTGTTCCAAACCAAGTATGAAATGAGGTGCCAAATGACTAAAAGGAGAAAGAACTGCTCCGGTACGAGATTGTTTGTATTTTCAGCATATCCTGATGGAGTGAAGGACGTGCATTAAAAGGAGGGAATAGTGTGTGTGTGTGTGTGTGTGTGTGTCATGTGGGTGTGCAAGCATGTGTGGAATGCTGGGCTATGCCAGTAAGCCTACTGCGAGCGCACAGTCATCTAATCTAAGATCAAGCAGCCTTGGACACCTCCTCACTGGCGTCCACTGGGAACAGGATGTTGGACGCAAAACCCATCTATACACATCATTTCTCTTCCCTTCCCCTCCCCCGTCCCCCCCAATACATCGCTCGTCTTCACCTACTGTATCTCTCCAGTGCTCTATCAAGTGTCCTTTCCCATTGATATACCATCTCTGCATAACGAAACAGACACGCATCACCGCTTTAAAGCCTTGTGGGATTAAATGTCTGCAGCAACGTATAATGGCATCATCGCAACATAACACACCACCAGGAAAGGAATATCCAAGTATAGAATATCTCATGAGGCTTCTTTGGAGACCTGCCAAGCTGTGACAGGAAGTCCATGTATGCAGCCTTTGCTTTAGGTATTCTAGATGTTTCGGCAGTGAGTTTACGTTACGTCTTGAGTCCCTCTGATGGCACGAGAACAGCATGAGTTTCCATTAATGATTCACGGTACTTCGTGATTAGCTGGAGGTTCCTGGCAGATGAATGAGGCTATTTTGTAGTTGCTCCAAGGTTAGTGAGACCTCTGCGAGCGTGCTCCAGGGGCCAACTCTCCTCCATCATAACAGACCCCAGCTGCTCGGTAAGTTACCATTCTCAACCCAAGGCATGCCATTCATCCATCTGAAGAGAAGGGGGGACGCTAGAGCCATTCATCCTCGTAGCTTTTCCGGCACAAACATAGAGGCACTTGGAAGTATAATGTAATTATATCAGTCGGAATGTATGAGTTGGAGAGCTCAGCGCCTTGCTCTGGGGATGCTGGCAGATGTTGGTGGCCATAAGCTACTCTCCGAGTAACCGGCGATAATGTTTGGAACCAAAAACATTTGGTTATTAATTAAGTCTTCAAATGTTTTCCTCCGCATGCTCTGCTCCTCCCTCTTCAATCTCCTCTTTATTCATCCATCTCTGTCCCTTCTGGGAAATCACTGTTGATCACTTCTTTCATCAGGCCCAACACTTTCCTCTCCTCCCCCATTTGTAAATTTTTTTTTTATGCTTACTCGTCATAATCAATCATTCGTTTTCCTGTCATTACCAATCAATTCCGTCCACCGGATGCCTTTCCTCTTCTTCCTCACGCTTAGCGGTTGGTTCCAATGGTACAGAGTGAGTAATTTTTCCATCTGTCCTACATTCCGATGTTAGGTTTGCTGTTTTTTAAGGCAGCACTGGATCAAAGTCACAAGTACAAACTTTACCCACAGGCGTGCAAGATGGTCACTTACACATTCCTCCAAAACGGAACACATGCACGTCCTCATGTCCACAGGAGCGACACAAACACAGACACACACACCGCAGTAAACATGAAGCCCATTTCCACTATGTAGGCTAATTCCCCGCTAAGATCATATGTCTGCCGTTGTTGTGGGAGGAAAA
Organism: Brotula barbata; assembly: GCA_900303265.1. Taxonomy (NCBI): domain Eukaryota; kingdom Metazoa; phylum Chordata; class Actinopteri; order Ophidiiformes; family Ophidiidae; genus Brotula; species Brotula barbata. The sequence continues at coordinate 17,339 of OMNV01006059.1, forward strand.
TAAAAGCGGAGATTTGGCGTGTGGTAATTCCATTTCCTTTACACTTCATATATGTGCTCTCAGCTAGGCTCGCTGCCTTGGGGGAGCAAAGATAAAGGGATGTGGAAATAGTCACGAGAAGTGGCTCTTGGGGAAACACCAATACATATACATACATACATATATTTTACTCAAATACCATACCAATACCTACATATACAACCAGCAAAGTCTCCAGGTTTACTCATCATTACAGAAAAAACGATAAACGATAACGATAAAAAACAAAGACCAGAGAGACGTTGTTCATCTAAAAATCAAATCTCCACCGCTCTAATTCACGAGAGGAAAAATACACGCAATTTGAGATTATTGTACTGAAAATGTTAATAGCTTCCCAAATTGCGTCTTCCAAGGCTACATATTTAAATAAGCCATAAAATGCTGAGCTCTGAATGACACAAAGGGGGAAAAAAAAGGGCGTAATTACCCAAATTATAGAATACAAACATTAGTGCACCAGCTGTTGAATGCTGCGTGGTTGGAAACATTTTGTTCGTATTTTGTGATCTTTTATCAATATTTAACAGATCATTTATTTCAAGTCATTTTCAACAGCGTGGGTAGTCACCACTAACTGCACATATGCCGTGGTGGCTAGCGAGCATCGCAACAAATAGCCTCAGTGATATTTGCTAATGTTTGCTCTTTTATACACATTATGTCACTTTAATTTGGATGTCGTGCAGAAAGGAGTCGGGCAATCGACAATGTTAATGCATCACTATTTTGTTTCATAATTATACAATAAAATGTTGCGGATTATTCATTGCAAAGGTCGAGGGTTACAATATTAATTAAAGCCATAATTATTGGTAATGGTAGTAAAGTGAATAATGACGGGTATGTTATTTGAAAGGGGAAAAAAAAATACACCGGTTCTTCTGTACGCCTGTGCGTTGGTAGCAGAAGGCTGAACTGCTGTCAGTACTGCTGTTGAGACAGATTGCACAGCAGGGCTCAGCAAGCACAGCGCATTCACACGAGCTAAGCGAAAGAGAAACTAAACGATGCAGCTTGAAAAGTGACAGGATATCAGGGCGTATGTGAAACGAGCGGAGTGGAGGGATGGCAGCCATAGAAGGTGGCGAGACATTTCAGTGAAAAGGACAGATGAGGTGGAGATCTCAACGGACGGATGAGAAAAGGGAAAGGCGGAAAGTGCACGAGTCAGAGTTACTCAGAGAGCCATTGTAAGACTTGGAGTCGGTGGGATCGTGCAACAGGTTAATCGCTCCGAAATTAAAGCAGCACGCCTTTGCAACCCTGTCTGACTCTTTTTACATAATCAGGGCTACTTGACCTACCGCCTCCTTTGCGCTCCTACTCACTTGCACAACCCTCCCACCTACAACTCTCTTTCTCTGTGATCCTTAGACATAAAAGATGCAGAGAGTGGCGGCAAACTGTAATGCTCCAACGTATACCCGTCTGCCGCGGCTGCTGCTTATTGCTCACGAGTCGCAGCGGCGAACCTTATGAGTAATTCACAAAGTCAAGCGCACATGCCCGTTCAGAGCCCACGACACACAATGTGAGACCACGAATGCACCTAGAGGATCTCTGCTTTATGATGGTGTGTAGCGGGAAAAAATATCTTCAAATACGTACGCTGACAGATTTGAAACTATGTCAAATCTCTAGTGCATTCTCAAATCATGCCCCTCCACGCCTCCGCTCCTCTCCTCTCCCTTAAATCCACAGGAAAACATTACTTATTCTGTCTTTTCAGCACGGAAGATGACCCCTATACCAAAAATAGATACTTTTCACTTCCCACCCGCTTCATCTGTGCGAGATCTTCGCAGAAAGGGGTCGAGGGTGAAAGTCGGGCGCTGTCAATCTGGCAGATTCTGTCAGCAAGATCTCCTCTGCACTCCTCTGCAAGTGCTGCCCCCCAAATGATTCCACTATGACAACCCAATCAGAGGCATCGTTCTATGACCCTTCAGATACCTGCAGCAGCGGTTAAGCTAAGACAGCCTGACTGATTACACAGCCTGTCACTAGATCATTACACAGCCTTGTCTACCCTGTCTTAACTCTTCATCTTTCGCCTCCTCGCTTTTCCCTTGGCAGCCCCTTTTGTCCAAGAAGCCTTCAACACTGATTACATTTTTTGGTAAATGACACAGGAGGCCTTTCTATATGGAAAAAAAAAGAGTGTTGCAAGAGCGGCTGAGGTAGAGGAGATGGTGTGAAAAGCATGAGGACAAGTTAACAGGGTTGCTCTCGAAGGGTCTGAAACCCGACTACCTCAACTCTCCAGACGCAGACAGGAGGAGGAAAAAAAAACTGGAGATGGTAATGGATGCTTGTTATTCAGAGACGAGGAGACAAACAAACAGGAATTTTGCTATTTCACGTGATGTTAAGATGCAACCGCAATCACCTCGGCTTCTTCGGCAACACCACTGCCTGGGTGCTGAGTAGATCACAGAAGTACTAAAAATGACAATGAATCACTGTTTTCTAATGTCTCCATCACAGTGTGGGCTTCTGGTTTTGAACCACAGCCTCCTGTTGGCATCAATAAGGCTCTAAGTTACCATATCTGCTGGAAAATGAGTAAATACTATTTGTAATCACTCTCTCGTTCCATGTTGTGATGCGAACACTCACAACGAGTAAATCAGCTCTGGCACATTATCCTTTTCTTCCTCAGCATCACTGGTGTGAAATTAATTAGTCCTGCCATGAGAGGTGGGTGACAAAAGAGACTGATGAAGGGGTTTACTTTAATGGCAACAAACCACCATGCAACAACCACACACACACACACACACACACACACACACACACAAACACACACACAGAGTGCATATAAAATTTAAATTCAGGCTCGCATTTTTGATCTGTGAGAAGTGAAGAGTGGAATTGACTTCACTAAATGATTCCAGTTGAATTAGACGCTTCTTTAATAGGCTGTATTAATCTTATATGTGTGTAACTGTAGACATAGGAGGGGGATTACACGCTATATTCTTAACGCATTTGTGTGTGTCTGAGCATATTTGCACACACCTGCGTCTACTCTTTCATGGACAGCGGCCTCAACATGTCCGTCCCTCCCCGTCCTCTGCGCTGATTAATAATAGATGCAGCGTTACAGTAAGAAACCAGGAGGCAGAGTTGTGATGGATGAATGTTTCATGCTGCTGTTCGTTCATTATATGAATGAGGTATCTCCACGCCTGTCTGCTGCCTGCAACAACAATGGCACTCCATCAACGTCTTGTGCGTGCTTCATGTGCATATACCCTCTTCCACTACGTCATCTTTTCCTCCCTGCTCACCCTCTCACTCCGGTCCTCACTCTCACCTCCTGTCTTTATGAAGAACACGTTACATTCGTCTCTGGTCTAGGGCTGAAACGATTCCTCGAGTAAAGCAAGTAATTCGATTACTAAAACTGATTTCTGTTGCACAACGCGCTCACATTACTTCTGCTTCACGCGCTGCTGTGTAACCCATCCATGTGTACACGCGTAACTCGCGCCACGGCAAATTTTTGCTGCGCCATGCAAAGCATCACGCGGCGCGAAGATCTGCGTCACCTACGTCACAGAGTGCAGCGCCCAAAGTTCAATCTCATGAAAACACGTTACCAACTGTATAGGCAAATCAGGTGTGTGTCAACAAAGTAGCTTGGCACGCAGCGCACACCACGTCCTAAGTGAAAGGGCCCTAACGTGGATGTGAAGCGCAGATTTCAAAATAATGGTGGAAGAGGGACAAGAAAACATTGAGAGACAAAGAGAGGAGACAAGTCAAAGAAAACAACACAAAGTGTCAAAAGGGTGGGACAAGTTAAAACGAAAAGAAAATATAGTTCAGTGTGTGTATTGCAAAAAAAAAGAGTTAGCATACCACAACAGCACGTCCTCAATGCTACAACATCTAAATAGAAAACATCCAGTGCATGCATCAAGATTGGCAAGCAGACCGACACAAGGTCAAGTTAACGTCACGTTTAATTGCATTTCGCCTTAATCAATGATTGCTAGCTGAGATTTGAAAGGCATATAAAGAATGTACACGTATTATGGCTTTATAATGGCTGATTAATAACGGAAATCAGTGCTGTGGCTAACGTTACCTGGCAAAGTACAAGGTGAAATGCTCTCATTTCAGGGACTTTTCTTATTTTCTCTTTTACATATTATTATTGCCCATAAATAAAGCTAAAGTAATTTCATGAAAAAACGCAGTATTACTCCGATCAGTCGATCTATCACGAGAAATTTCGGTAGAATACTCGATTACTAAAAGAATCGATAGCTGCAGCCCTACTGTGTACGATGGTTAGTTCTGTTGCGGTCATGGTCTGATTTATTATATTTACTCAACCCACCGAGGTCAGTAAAGCGCCAAGCTCTTTAGCCTTTGACAGGTGAAAATGCTTTAATTGCTACACTTACTACTGTTATGGCTGGGGTTGTTTTTGCTTATACATATCTGCAACACCATGGATGTAAAACTCAGCAACACCCTCTAATATGTAGCCAAAAAATAAGGAGGGATTATTGATTTTGTGGTGAAGAGGAGGCTGATAACAGATGTGTGAATTTGTCATCAAGGGAGAGTCTCAGAGGGAAATAGCCAGTGCAATCGTCAGCACAGAAAAGCCTTCGGGGAGGCAACACACACACACACACACACTAATAAAGGCATAGATGAGAGGAGTCTTGGCATAAGACAAAGATACAAACACGACAAATAGGAAGATCAGCACTAATGGAGCACGGGCTAGACTATTTATCTCACACGTACAGCCAAATGTCAACCAAAAGCTGACTAAACAATCTTGTGAAAGCAAAAGGTAATTCCAAGTACCAAACTGCCCATGTTTAAGAGGGTAACACACACACTCACACACACTAGTTAGAGCCACAACAGGTGTTAAAAATTGAGGCCACTCAAAGTGACGATGTGTATAAAGCAGATGTGTAGACTGACAAATAGCCTTTATAAAGACAATATGAAGAGAGAGAGATAGTAAGAGAATCTTTGCTACTTTCTCTCTCTTTACGTGTGTGCATGTGTGTGTTCATAATTATACACTCACCACATAATTTTCATTTACAGTGTCACCACAGTGACACAGACAGCTAAGGAAAAGATTACGTGTTTAAAAATGCAACATCTAAAAAAAGCTACCGAGCCTCCTGTCCGTGTGCGTCTTGCATACACAACGACTGTGCGACTGTGATTGTGTATTCTGTGACAGCAGTGTGCATTGAAGAAGGGGA
>OMNV01006062.1:7984-21395 GCA_900303265.1 Brotula barbata
ATGGAATAATAATAATAATAATAATAATAATAAAAAAAAAGACATTAAACGACGCGTTTAACCCCCACACAAGCACAATGAGATAGTTTACAGTCTAAAAGTGGATCTTACCGCGATCTCCTGCCGTGTTCGGTGTCTGATCCACAGAGAATCAATCCCCTCCTCCCGAATCCCTCGCTGCGTGGAAATGATCGTCCCGGCGTTCTCCTGTCGTAACCACACGGAGCTTTAATCACGCTGACCGCTCACATCATCGTTAGCAAAGAGGCACATGAGCAAATTGGCCATTCCGCGGCGCCGACTTCATCATACCAGCCACGAGCGCTTCCCCTGCAGAAAACAATCACAGCTGTGTCGGGTGAGGACCGGCAGCCAATCAGAGCGCGGCGGATGATCTGACGTCACGCCGCCCCACCGCCCCCTCGTCCGGGGACACGCGCACAACACGCCACGGAGCGCTGAACCGAAAGTGGGAAACAGGAACAAACTGGGCGGTAAACAACAGGAAAACACAGCGACTGGCCAAATGATACGATTATGTTCGGGACGAGGTCACTTTAGGGTGTAAAAAGAACGGAAATGAGGGGGAAAGGCCGTAAATCAGAGGGAAACACGGCAAAAGAGTGTTGGAGAGCACACAGGAGATCATGAGTGCTGCATGCAGGAGTGTTTTATGACTGCCACATAGCACTGGGAGTGGAAGATACTGCCAAAAAAAGAATAACGCGCTTACTGTTAAACAGCTGTTGTCAATTTAGCAGGAATATACGTCAAGGTCGGATTACGGCACAAAAATAAGGGGAATGTATCAGTAAAAATGCCTGAAATTTGAACCGATCGGAGCTGAAATCAACACAGTAGAGCCACGGCAGACCTCCGTCAACTTTCTGTGTTTTTATCTCATGGAATTCATGTGTTAGATAACGCAAACTGTGGAAGAACGATCGTTCATTTTGCAGGGTCTGAAACCAGTGTGAATAAAGGGAATATTACAGTGAAAATCACAAAGTCCATGGACAAATTAAATAAACCAGCGCCAAAATCCGCAGATTCTCTGTGCAGTAGATCCCTGGCGGAGTATATATTTGAGTTTAGGCTTAAGAAATGTCTAACTTGAGTTTACCTGAAAAGTCCCTCTTGAAACTTGCAGGATAAGCACTGAGAGGACTCCAGAACCGCAGCCAGACACAGCAGCAGAGACTCAAACCTACACGTCTGCACAGGCACATTCCAGTCTCCTGAACGCTCGCCTTTATATACGCAGGCTTTGGGAAACGAGGTTAGTGGCACAACGTGTTGATGTTTGTGCATTGGCTGAACCGCTGGTCAGGTTAGAAGGAGGTGTGTCACTCAGGGCATGTGGGGCCCCTGCACGTCAGTCAGAGATAATGTGAATGGAAAGGTTCAGACCGCTTCAAGGACTCACAACAACATGGAAATATGTTTTGCAAGAACCCCTGTGACCCAGCAAGCTGTCTTTGCTGCCATATAATAACAAGAAGAGCCTGAGTACGAGTGTGTACGCGCGCACGCAGTACACATTTGAAAGCGAACCCCACGTCGCAGCTGACAAAAGCAAACTATTTGCATAATTGTAAAAAAAAAAAAACCCTTTTGCAAGAATTGAGCTGTTTATCCAGGGAGATTAATAAAGAAAAAGTCTCAGACTGATTAAGCTTGACTGTCAAAAAGTTCTAAATAAGATGGATTTACTCACTATCAGCTGCTGGCACTTTGTAGAGAGTAATACCATGGGTAAACCGTGGTTTTTTGTGTAAATTGGCTTGCAAAATCAAGCGATGCTCATGGCCTAGAGCACATTTGGCACACAAAAACACAGAGCACACAAATCAGATAGCATTGCTTTTCAATTAGGTTTAATTAAAATCACTTTTCGGAGTAATTAATGTGCTGTTGATGTCCCAGGGTATTGTAGTCATTGTTGTTTCTCCGATGCGTTGGATATGCAGAGGAGTGAGCGTTGTGACGTGGGGATTGATTTCTGGTTGTCATCCAGTGTTCGGCTTCAAAGCTTTAAAACAGACCGGGCTTATCTCTTATTACGGCTGATTTGCCGTGCCATGTGGAAGCAAACAATACCCCAATTACCCAGGGCAATTTTAATTAACACAGAGTCAATAACTGTATTTATGAAAGTAGATGTGAAAACACGGCGGCGGCTGCAGGAGTCGACAGAGTGAGAGCCGCTTCGCTCTTCGTAGGACGCGAGTCGCTTACCGTGTCATAACATCATTTGAAAGGTAATCTAGTGCCTTGGAATGTGTTTTTTAAAACGTTAGCGTCATATGAATAGAAGGACAAAACCCCATTTCTCCACCGGCAGTGCTAAGTGATGGTAAATATAAACGTCACAGCTCTACTTTCGCTCTTTTTCGCCGCATAAGTCGAGCGTGAAAGTACGTCGAGGGTTGCAAATTGCCCGTTTGTCCGGTGGTTTCTTTTCAGCCGTGTGAGTGTTTGCATGCCTTTACAGGATAGGAAGTGTGTCAGAGATCCAACTGAACAGGTTCCCTCTTGGTCCTGGCTCATTTGGCTTTCTGAAGCTCATTCCTGGCCTTTTTAGTGGCACGCCGCCGTGGCCCTAAACCCAACGATCACACACACTCGCCGCGCTACAGTCCGTAGAAAATGGCATCAAGCTGATTTGACTCCATGCGTCCATGTGTTTAACTCCGATAAATCGCCGGTGCCTCACACTTTGACAAAGGCGAAGGGGGTCACGGGGAAGAGAGCACCTACAGAGAGCTCTCCAAGACCCCCAACTACTGCTCCATTCCAGTAATCCAACAATAATATTCTTTCCTGCCTCAGGACAAAATGAATATGTTGAAGGCTCTGGAAAAGAGTGTGTGTGTGTGTGTGTGCGCGTGTGTGTGTGTATGTTCCCCAAATGAATAACTTTCTCTCTATGTAATTCTTGGCAATCCAAGCGCCCGAGGGTAAAAGCCTACAGCAGAGAGGGAGAGTGTGTGAGTGTGTGTGTGTGTGTGTGTGTGTGTAAGTGTGTGTTAATCTACGAATGGCTGCATCGTGGAACACCGTGTATTGTTGGGCCTGGGTGAGCTGAGATGTCTTGCGCTCAAGACGTCACAATCGAAGGAAGCAGAATATCAGAGAAATGCGTCTCATAAATGTAAATGTTTCATTAAATCACATTAAGGTTTATTGTAAAAAACGGAGGTCGTACGTGCCAGAGAGCGCGAGAGGAATTAGAAAGCCTCCGCCGCGCTGACAGTTACACGTGCATTAATGTGCAGGCTGAAATCTGAAGTTGTACGTTGGCTAATGCGCGCCATAATAACCGTGAAAATCGTTCGGCGTATGGCGGAGAGCTCCTAGCAACTGGCGGCGCTTGGCGTTGAGGAGGTCTCAGCCACGTCAGACGATAAAGCAGGATGCTACGACACTTCAAATGAATAGCAGATCAAGCGTGTCATAGATTATGCCGTCAGACTGGGAGGGATTGAATTATAGCTAAAGGAAAAGCCTGCCGCAGCAGCCGCTAAATTGATCTATCAAACTCCAAAGCTTAACCATTTTTTCCTCAGTCCTGTGTAAAATTCTGAAGGGAAACATCCTAATCCATCCGCTTGATTAAGACGAAAACAGATTTAGCCTCGTTCATGCTTGAACCGCGGAGCTCAGGTGCTAGCGATCGGTGCGTTCCTTCCCCTCTGTTTCGTGATTTGTGCGTTTATATTTAGAGGGGTGTTGGAATCCAGGGCCCGGTTCGTCACGCGGCGTTCGCTCTCAGCGGTTGCAGCATCGTTGCCTTTGTATTGCAAGAATCTCACTCGAATTTGCCAATTCACCGCCATCCTTCGCCAACATCGCTCGGCTGGAATCGCTGCGTACTCTGGTCACACTCCATCCGCTTTCTCACTTTGCCACGAGAGATGAAAGGGGATTCTCGGGTATCAAGCAGCTTAACAAAGGCTGCCATAAAGGCCCGGGTCTCCAGCCTGAGGGCGTGGCACCACGGTGCATTCTCCAGGCCCCTTTGTTCTTTAGCCTTTGCGCTCAGATGCTCCGAAACGGCGCCGTGGCTCCGGCTGCTCACCTTGTTCACAGCCAGAGCCTTTACTCATTCGCTCCTGCACGGGATCCTTATTCATCGGCGCTCATCAGAATAGGAGAGGATGAACGGATGAACGGATGAATGATCGCTTCTCCTTCCAGCCGCTCGGTTGTTTAGATGGATGGTTGTTTGTGTGTGATATATGACTTTATGTAACCTTCTCTTATGAGGAACTCCTTCTGTCTCTTATCAGCGCTGAGCTTGTCTTAACAACCGTTTGGCTTGAAGTTCACCTTAGTTTATCTGTCTTCTAAGGAGGTGGCGCCTAGGTGATAAAGGGACGTATCACTTTGTGATTTTTGTGGAATTAATTTGTTATTCTGAGACGAGTTGCACGGTTAGAAAGGGTCAACGTATAGAGCGACTCATTATTATAAACACCAGCACAATGCAACACGGTGTAATCTGTAATCCAGACCTTCCTGCACGTTAAAAGCTCCCCTAAGGCCCCATTTCATTTCATTTCTTTTCTTTTCTTTTTTTTTCAGCGCAGGGCTTTTGTGTTGGATTGCGGTGTACGTACGTGTCTTTGTTTTGTTAATGTTAGTGTATCCGCCCGCCTCCCTTATGCACAACATGTTTACACAAAAGCTCTATTCAAGCCAGCAGCCACTCCAAGAGCCCACGAACGGCACCGTTTGACCAGCCAATCGGCGGCCTCCGTTAGCCCCAGCTGTCTGCTCAGGTGTCAGTCCCGACCAATGAGGTGCTGCTCCCTCGGCGGGTCATGTTCAGGCATGTGTGTACGGGGAGAGGGAGAGCTCCGTGTTTGATCTCGGATGAGTTCAATCGCGGACGGACGGCGGAGGCTGTGGATTATCTCTGCGTTCTGGTTCTGCTGTTTGTGTTGATCGCTTTGTGTTGTCATTGGTTTGAGTCACCGGTGAATCATGACCCAACTCTGAGGACACCACGAGGACAACGTGGTGATGTCAGAGGAGTACGGAGGAGTTTTGTGACTAACGTGGCCCGACATTTAATTAAACTCATATGGGTGAAACATCCTAAACAGAACAACAGAGGAGGAGCAGGTCCATAATTTGAAAATCTGATCATGTCATCTCCAATTTCCACCTTAAGGAGACAAATGATGATTGACATGGACACCTCTGTCCAAAATCCACAATTTAACGTTTCAGGGTGGACATTCCCTTTTAAGAGAGTTGTTTTTTTTAATAGAATAGACACGACAGACAGGTTCACTGACAGCCAGGTTTTGAAGGATTGTGCCTTGACTTGCAGCGCGATGTGGTGCGATGTGGATTTACCCGAGGCAACCTCTTGCTGATCCTCATAGGGCCGTAGCTTAATGTTTAACATAGAGGCCTAATATCAGGGGAAGTGCCGAATACCGCGGGGCCAAAGAGGATAAGAATGCAGAAAAAAAAGCACGTAAAAGTTAAAAAGTAAACTTGGCCTGTTTGCTGTTCTCAGACGACTTCCAATTTCCCCATCGTGCTGACCTCAGTAAATAAATTGTGACACACTTGAGAGGGGATGAAAAACAAAACGTCTTGAGTAGTAAAAGCTTACGTTTTAAAAAGACAAGACAAGATAGAAAATAAAAAGAAACACACACACACACACAAATGAATGAACGAGAGGCTTCGGTTTCTCTCCGGCTGTTTAAGGGCTCTAAAGCTGGATGTCAGTGTTTGATTACGATCATGTGACCACGAGTAAAGTCTCAGGATTGGCCGGAGAGCTGAACAGTTTGTACTTACAGTTGTCCTCTCTCTGAGATGAAGTCCTGACTGGCTTGCTTGTGACTTTCTTTTTGTATCTGGATCTGAGTTGCACGGTCCACATGGGGAGATTATTGAACTGGACTCGTTGTGTTCCTTTGGCTGAAATGATTTGGTTTATGAATATTTGGTCAAAATACTCTCTGGATAGGTTTTGTTGTATTTGGCTGAGTGTTGTAAGTTTTACAAAGTGACTAATTTGTACATATGAGTCATTTCTGGGTGTCTGTTGCACCGAATTGTCACTTCACATCACGTGTACTCGTCTTGGAGAAATTACCCATGATGCCTCAACTGGTATACAGTTGAATAACAAGAAACATGCATCATTATTTGTGACTAAATGGATTATATTGTTCCTCTTTATGAATAAGAGTTACTTCATCTTCACCTCACTGAGACATCATTCAAGTGTTATATTTGCTTGTTCCTCTATCGAGGAGTTTATAGACATTTTTAGGATTTGTTCTTCTTCACCCATTAGGAGGATCCTCATTTCAATTATCACTGTCCACAGAGTTTCTAAATATGCTTCACATATTGCCGTTGTAAATTTTATTGCCGCTTAATGGGTGGCAGTTACTGCAGGGTCACTATTGGACATGTACGGCTCTACTATCAGTGGTGATAAGACACCAGAGAGTGCCGCAGCGTGTGTGTCTGTATAGATAGATAGATAGATATCTGTGAGATTAAAGAGGGAAAACCTTAATATTTATCTGGAAAAATGTGACCGTCATTGCGGGGTGTGGTGTTTTATGGCGGGGTCTTTTATCGGACAGACTCTGGTGTGTTCTCAGACATGATCACACTCGTTTGCAGCCTCCCAAATCTGCTCTGTTTACATGACACACGAACGGTGCACCCAGCAGTGCGGTGTCCCTCTAGTGGTGGAAACGGGTAACGCAGGGAGAGGGTTGTTCTGCTCAGGAACGAACAGCAGATGGCGCCCTCATGATAGTAAATAAAGAACAGACTGAATTCAAACTCTCCTCTCTTTCTTTTCTCTTTCTTTCGCTCTCTTTCTTTTTCTCTTTCTTTGTCTCTTCCTTTCTCTCTCCTCCTTTCTCTTTCTTCCTCTTTCTTTCTCTCTATCATTTCTTTCTCTTTCTTTGTCTCTCTCTATCTCTCTCTCCTTCTTTCTTTCCGTCTCATTGGAGAATGGAGCCACGTGATGCTCTTCCTCTTCATCACAGACCCCCACTAGACAGTCAGACTGTGTTGCTATGCTACCAGAAACAATGGAACCGTCTGCCTTTTGTTTTTAGTTAGTATGGATCCTCTGTCAGGTTTTGAGTTTGTCTTGCCCCAGATGACCCCAAACCTGAATGTAATGTAATGGAATCCTTCCGGGGCCTGGTAGAAAACTTTCTGCTTCTCTAAGCGACAGGATAATCAAACGTTTGCGCACTCGCTGCTGTGGCATAAATTGGAAATTACAGAGTCACAGACTGTCACATTCGTTGTCAGAAAGTTTTTAATTTGAGGTGGAGCTGAATTTTCCGTTGATCCAGCAGACAGAGCGAGGGTCCATATTACCCGGGAATCATTTCAACCTGACACTCTCTAACTACTTCTGAAGCGCTGTCCCACACATGGCCGGCTTTAGCTTTTTTTGGGGGGCCCACAGAAGCCCACGGACCTGTCGTGCAGGATGAGTGGATTTAGGAAATTGGAGCATGAATGAATGGATTTGTTTTGTGGGTTTCTGTGGAATTCTCATTTTGGAGGACGCTCCTGGCAACACTCACAAAGAGAATTTAGTGCACAGTGGATTAATCCCTGCAGCACCGCTGAACCAATTGCTGTTTGAATGCAGCGTAAGACAAACAGTTCGGGGTTTGTCGCTCTCACAAAAGCAGAGGATGCAACTTTGGCGAGTAAATGGAATCAAATCGTCAGGAAGCTGCTTCCAGATGAGCCAAAATCTTCGTCTGAGTGTCTCTCTGTTTATTAATTTATCTTCTTTGGAGCTCCAAGCTGTTGAATCTACTGCTGTGCTTCTTCTTATTGTTGTTCAGTTTATTCGTGGATAACCAGGCTGAAAAATAAGATCCGTCCTCTTTTCCTCTCCACGTCCACAGCCGCGCTTTTGTGGGAGCAGCAGGTAAATGGTTTTCGAGTTAGCCTGTCATTATCATCCCCTTAAAGGTAATTGTTCGCCGTGGGTCTATTACAGTTGGCTGCTTACGGGGCAATTTTAAATTATGAAACGCACCAAATGCTAATGGCTGTGCAGGCTGCCCAGTAATTGCAGGCAATTATTACAAAAGTTCTCTTGTAGTCTAATTGCAGATAATGAAATCATGAGACGCTGAAACAAAGATGATAATTTCGTGTGATATACATATCAAAAACACCCCTTTGACTGGCAAATGGGCACGTCTGACGTCACCGGACGCTGAGCGGCGAACGTCCACGTTCGGTCCTGACCTCGATAGAGAGGTAAAAAACAAATAACGCTCGTAAAATGAAGGATTTTACACATCGGTGCTTTTTTGCAGCGGATCACAAAGTAGTAAAATATACATAGTAAAACGCCGTCCTGGCTGGGGGAAAAAAAGGGAAACTTTCACAAGGAAAAGCTGACGTTTCACCGCTAATGCAGCAGGGCAACACTTCGCCATGCTGCAGCGAGACTCTCCGAGGGACACGGCTGAGTGCCTGCGAGTTGAATCGAGGACGGCCTCTTTGGTTCGTAAACCCAGAAGGTGGAATCAAATCCAGCCATCAAGTAGAATTGGATATGAAATATTTGGCACCTTCTAAATACACACAAGAGGACCGAAGCGGAGAGAAGAGGGGAGAATCCCATATTAAGACCAATTAATTCTATTGATTAAACCTCTTAACCCGGTAAATGAATGGATAATTGAGTAAATGAAGTTAAAAAGTTCAGGGTTATTTATAGGACTTTAGAGGAATTTAATGAGCCTCCTGAACTGTTTAATAATTGAGTGGACCATGTGGAAAAAAAGCCTTAAGATACATTAGGCTCATCAAAAATTCATCCATCTCTCCATTATGAAAGCCCTGAGTGGGTTTTTTTTTTCTTCCAAAGTTGACATTTAAAATTTCCACGACGTGTGACGTCACCTTCGAAAGGTCATTTCATTTGAAGCGACTGTGAGAAAAGTTTGAAAACTTTCCCGTCGTGTAAATAAGGAAGTGTGTTCATCACGTCACGATCATTTGGGAATTATCGCTCCAAATCTGGGAGTGTGGCACACGTTCATCGTAAGCAGCCGTTGTGGAGAGGTGGAGGCGGCCGTTTGACGCCAACATCATGAATATAATAAGAGGCGTCTTAGTATCGACGACCTGGCAGATAAACTTTACATAAATACATAAATCTCCTCGCACACGACGTGAGGTGGGAGCATTTGCTGCGACGTGATTGGCTGTCTGATTGGCTGAGATGGAAAATGAACAGCTGATTGCACAGTCTCCTTCATCATCATCATCATCATCATCATTATCGTTGTGTTCTTCCCTTCCTTTGTATACATTTCCGAATCCAAAACGTCTCAGTTGCTAATCTGTTTTTGTTTTATCGTATCGAGTTGAAGTTGAAGTTGAAGATTTGTGACTTTGAATCGATGCTCTGTGTGTGTGTGTGTGTGTATAAATACAGCCTGCATGCATCCATTTTACTCAGCAAAAACCATTGCGGTGATGTCTCAGTGAGTTACCTGTCCAATAAAACCCTGTGTCACTCAAAAGTTCAATCTAAAAACAAAAAAAGATGCTGCTCTTGTCATTTCTTTTGTCCGCTTTTTTTTTAGATTTTCCTTTTTTTTCTTTCGTTTTCCCAGCAAATTACTGCCATAATCACCCACCCGGCTCACCAACAGGAGGCCATTCTTCTCTTACTTTTACCCAAACAATCAGTAAGTGGTCCATTCAGGGAGAAGATGAGAAAAGACACACACACACACACACACACACACACACACATATTTCTATGTTTAGGAGTACAAATCGGCTTCAGTGCACACAAACAAATAACCAGCCGCGTAGATCCAAACAGCACAGCGTAAATGATACATGAGATGTCGGGATGCACGTGACCTGGAGGAAATATGTCTTCCTAATGTGGCGTTTAGGATGTCAGACACCGCCGCGCGGGATGAAACGCCTCCACGCATCGCCTCGGCAAATAATACAGCGGCCTCCATCACCATAAAGATGGCGACGCAAAAAGCTCACCAACGAGACGCGACAAATCAATCGCGCGGACTGCGTGCGGCGTCGCAGGGCTCCTCGCGGCGTGCCGCGGTCCCCGTAGAATAGGAGGCGTGGGCCCCGTCTCCGTCAGTCAGCCGGCCGCCTCCGTCACCGCGCGCTGCAGGTGCAGAAATGTTCTACTTTTGATCTCTCCTTGAGTGCCTCCCTGTGATTATCTCCGGCCCGCCGCCTTTGATTCATTGGTGGCCACGGTTTGTGGATTCCATCTCTTTCAGCTCCTCCACCGCACGATTGTTTCTGTATTTTCGAAACCGTGACTGTGAACAGAACAAACGGGCAGCGAGAGAGGGAGAGGAGGAAGAGGGCAGACGTGCCTTTATCATCATCCGTTTTTAAAACAAAAGGCCTGAATGAAAGCCTCGGCGTCTCCGTCTCTGCAGCGCCTCCTGCTGCTCCCATTAGGTTTGGGAAAATGCCCCCAAAATACCAGCATTTACCACAGGAGGGCGCTGTTTTTAGAATCTCTGCTGCAACCTTCCACTACTCGTATTGTTTTTCTATATTTGTTTGTTATTTCCTTTTTACGTCTCTTATGTTGGCGGCTCGGAGAGGGTTGGCGATTTATGTGCTTATTATTAAGTTAAGTTATTAAGTTCTTAAATTCTCCAGTCGAATTCATTTGCATCACATCAACCACGCGACAATTTCCCGTGAAGATCTACCAAATGTGACCTTTACGCCGATTGTGGGGGAGCAGAAAGCAGAAATAGAAGGAAAAGAGCAGATCGTATCGCGGCGGGCGCGCGTGAAGCGGAGAAACAGTGGGCCGGCAACTTTGGTCGAGCGCGGCGACGCGGAGAGGCGGCCCGAGCCAAACGCAACCTGGCTCCCACCTAGCCCAGGCACCGAGCGAGCGTTTGATGGCTTGGCGTGCGTGTGTGCGTGCGTGCCGTGTGTGTGCGTGTGTGTGCGTGTTCCACCCCTGAGTCAGAAACCACAGCAGTCACACTGTCACACAGATGGGATTTCCAGTCTCAGAGCCCTCAGAATGTGCACGAAAAGGCGCGGTAGAACCAATCTGTTTGCCGACCCTTCATCTCTTAACGCTGAATAACAATCACGAACGCACGCTGACAAGAATATATTTCCGGGAAAAGTTCCTCCATCGCGGAATGACGTTTGTCTTTAGAACAACAAACAAACAACAAACAAATCTGAGTGGAAGGGGCGGCCCAGCTGGAGAACATTTACATTATATCTCTCTGCATCTTTTCTATACTTTGGAGTTGATTTTTTAAAATTCATTTTTAGATTTTAAAGAAATGAGACCCAATCCTGCTTTGTACTTATTGTACATAAGCAGCATTTTTTGCATTTCTGCCGTTCTTTCTGGCCATCTGTGAGGTGAAACCGAGAGTCTTTTCGTGGTTTTTGCTGTAGTTTCCCTTCCTTTCACCTCCTTACGTGTTCTCCTTCCCCCGATGTTACTTTCCCTTTCCCGCCAATGAAAAGCCGTCGAACGCTCCGTTTTCAACAAAAGCACAAAGTGTGAAACCTTTCCTTCTCCCTCTTTAATATTACAAATTCTGCGTTCTTATAAAATTCCATTATGAGACGGCCTGACGGGAACAGATGTGAACCAGAGCTCAGTGATAGTTTCATCAAATATTCAACTGTTTTTTTGACAAGAAACTTAAATTGATTTTCCTCCGACAGAAGACTTAGTTTGCCTTATTTCCCCCTTTTCTCTCCCACACTTCTGTTCTCTCTTCTGTCTACATTTACACCAACACATCTGGCACGTATTGATTATGTGTTGCGGGTGATAAAAAAACAGACAGAATCTCTTCTCTGATCCGTTTTCTGCCACGTTCACGGAATTCTGCCGTCATCGGTTACCTGCCGGTGTAACTTTTCTACTTTTTATCCGCATATTAATGACACAGCGTGAATGATTGCTGCTCATCTCCGTGCGTCACCGACTGCTCTGTTCCTTCTAATCGACCTCGAAATGAGATTTAGATGTTACAGACCTTTAACAACGCCTCAAATATGAAAGTGTGTGTGATTGTTTTGTCTTATTTGAGTCCGTTGAGGCATTTTGATTCGGTTTTGTTGCATTTTTCAACTTCTGGTCCAGACTCAGTGTCATATTTAACAATCAGAAGAGTGAATCTGTATCTCTATACGCATATATATTTTTGCATGCAACAAAGTCTGAAGAAGTCATCAAAAAATAATAACTTTTCGAGCCCCCTGTGGAGGAAATGTAGCCTTAATTTACCGCAACGGGCCCCAGCCTCACTTTGTATCATTTAAGGTCTGGAAACAGGAAATCATGGCACTCCAG
This sequence comes from Brotula barbata, assembly GCA_900303265.1. Taxonomy (NCBI): domain Eukaryota; kingdom Metazoa; phylum Chordata; class Actinopteri; order Ophidiiformes; family Ophidiidae; genus Brotula; species Brotula barbata. Next base: position 20,367 of record OMNV01006062.1, read on the forward strand.
GCACTTCACGATGTTTTGGAGACGTCGTTAGCCGAGCGCCTACAATCTGAGTGAAAATATGTAAATCAGAGCACGACGCTTTAACAAAACACGTTTGACTTTTACAGTCCTTTAGAGTCCTTCCCGCCTTTCCATCATATCCAGATCGGAAACATCCAGTCCGTGTTTCAGTGAGATAAATCTTCATCACCATCATTTAATCGCCGCGTACGACGTGGCACGGTCACACACGACGGCTTTTCACTTCAAATGTAGCCGAGACCTTTGAATCAGGACTGCGGATGAACCATAAACCGAGTGGGCCGCCGGCTCATCCTGGATCTGACTTTTACAAGGTACAGGCCACAGGTTGCCAAACAGATTATGAGGCATAAAACGGATTTAATAGTGGAGTTGGAACAGACAATTCAACTTTTATTGGGTACAATGTGGTGCAGTGGGATGCTGATCGAGACGGAGGTCTGCAGAGAAGCAGTTGGAAACGGGCAAAATCTATCTATCTATCTATCTATCTATCTATCTATCTATCTATCTATCTATCTATCTATCTATCTATCTATCTATCTATCTATCTATCTATCTATCTATCTATATCTATCATCTATCTATCTATCTATCTATCTATCTATCTATCTATCTATCTATCTATCTATCTCTATCTATCTATCTATATCTATCATCTATCTATCTATCTATCTATCTATCTATCTATCTATCTATCTATCTATCTATCTATCTATCATCTATCTATCTATCTATCTATCTATCTATCTATCTATCTATCTATCTATCTATCTATCTATCTATCTATCTATCTATCTATCTATCTATCTATCTATCTATCTATCTATCATCCATCCATCATCTATCTATCATCCATCTATCCATCTATCTATCTATCTATCATCTATCTATCCATCCAACCATCCATCCATCCATCCATCCATCCATCCATCCATCCATCCATCCATCCATCCATCCATCCATCTATATCTATCTATTCACCTATTCACCCATCTAACTCTCTAT
>OMNV01006065.1:2786-12860 GCA_900303265.1 Brotula barbata
TTCAGATGAATATCTGGAAAGCTGATTGTGGTTTGAGGGAGAGTGTGTTATTTAATTAGTGAGGTTTTATTTGTCTCTTTTAGTCTCTAGAGCAACACTGTTATTTTTGTTTTTGCACCACTTTCATTCCGTGCCCTAAAAACTAATCAGAAGGCTGAAAATGTAATCTGCTTTCCACTGCTGTGCACAGGTTTTTCCTATTTATTCATGAACGCAAGATAACCGTGCAAACTTTGTATCTTGTGAAACATGACAGGCACTATTTCTCATCGATTTGGTGAAGAAATATTAATGTTGTATTAAATCACAAGTCTTAAATTACAGAAATGACACAAAGTACTGATTGTTTTGGCCCATTGGCCCAAGGATATTTAATATATAATACATATGATGTATATAATAATATATAATACTATTATACTATTTCACCCACTAGACACTGCTTTGTGTCTACTTTGTGAAATGTCAGTGTTGTGTATGTATGACGGTGCAGTTTTTAGGTTTAAAAATAAATCCATGACTCATCAGTACCAACTTAGGAACAGAGGTTACCCAAAACTGGATACTAACTTATACTCTGCGTCTGTCTGATATCATCCTGCAGGGAAAAAAAGGAACACTAACAAGCAACTGTCAAAAATGTCTCTGGGAGCATCGTTATGGAGTGTCCAAAAAAAATGGAAGCCAAACGGTATCAACAGTTTGGATAAAATGCATCAAAAGCAGCTTTATATTAGTTCAAAAGTTTGATATTTATTATTCTCATTGTTTGTTGTGACAAGTAGCAGATGAGAGGAGTAACAAGCATGTCAAGCATTATTTGATACACAATAAATTGTCCATTTGTGACATTTTTATCGTTTTTTTTGTTGTTGTTTTTTTTATTTGATACAATTTTTGTGCTACAATTGAATTAGCAAGAAATAAAAAGGAAATCCAGATGAAATAAAATGGCAAATAGGCAATCTGGTACAAAATTACACAGGAATTTTGTAACAAATGGAACTGATTTTTTGGGGTCTTTTTACTGCACTGTAATCGTTCTTAATTTACTGTATTGCCGCTGGCAGAACCGAGGAGCAAAAATGACACAGCAGTCAGTTAATTATTAATCATCACCATGTGCTCATTGAGCAGTGTGAGCCTTTTTGGATGAAACAAAATCGCTGACATTTTGAGTGTTTCGCCACACATGGCAAGAACGACAAAGCTTGCAATGATTTTTTTACAGCTGTTGTCGAGATAAGAAAAATCTCTTCATCTTGATATCTCCTGATAATTTTTATCACGGTAAAACAACATTTGTTTTCTTGAGATAACGAGATAATCGCGGACAACTTGAAAACTGTGTGTGTTTCATGAGCTCCTTCCTGATTTCAGACTTCAAGATCACATGACTCGGGGAGGATTCATAAGTGAGCCGAGGCATAAATGTGTATTTTTTTTCTCTGATGAATATTATAAGCAAGAGTGAGCAACCTTTTGTTTTCTCGTGATAGCCGGTTGATTTATCTTGTTATCACAAGAAAACAACTTGTGTTTTTCTTATTGTGATAGCCGGTTGATTTATCTCATTATCACAAGAAAACAACTTTTGTTTTCTCTTGATAACCGGTTGATTTATCTCGTTATGACAAGAAAACAACTTTTGTTTCCTCGTGATAATCGGTTGCTTTATGTGGTGATCTCAAGAAAACAACTGTAGTTTTCTTGAGATAACGAGATAAATAAAACCGTCTTGTTATCTCGAGATAATAAACTTGTGATTTTTCCTCAGCAACATTTTGTAGGTTTAGCACACTTCTAAAAAGCTGCTGTTGGTTGAAAATGTCTTTCATAATTCAATACCTTTGAAGAATAAAGATTCGTCCCTGCTCCAACAAATCTGCACTTATGGTCCCCTCTCTGTATAAAGCATTATACAACAACAGCCAAAGACTGATATATACAGCCGAATGTTGTATATTTTCCCCGAGCGGAGCATTTCAACCTTCAGCACATCAAGACATAATTTGCTTGAAAATAATCTAATTCGACTCTGCAACAGCAAAATTCGATTCATAACACCAGACGAATATTAAAAAAGTCCAAAAAATTAAATGAGTAGATTTTCCCCCACAATGTGTCAGCACGCGCGTAAAGAACACTTTGAAAGATGATAAGTAAACACATTTTGGCAGCATGAATGATAAAGCATTTCTGACTGTGCTACACTTTTCACTGTCAGCGACTAGTATGCAAACGCTCTTAAATCACAGAAATGATGATATTTTGCAGTGTTTTTATTTTTTTTTAGCTGTGTTTTTTCTGTCTATCTGCCCGTCTATCTGTCAGTCTCTGAAGTAAGATCTAAGATGCACCAGTGCACTTGTTTATTTTGACTGCGAGCTATTGTAATCCCTTAGGTGAACTGAGGTGGTAGAGACAATATTCTCTCAGAAGTGGGAGTTGAAGAGAAATCTCTGGAGTTCCAAAGAGTTTTTTGTGTATATTTGGATCATTTGCCCTTCTCAAGTAAAATCACTCTGTTATTCGTGCCCACAGTCACATACACTGGCCCCATTTAGTAGGTGATCCAAAAGAGGAACACGTTTTAAAGGCTTATATTGAACTTTCATCAACACGGCGCTGTTATTGATATTGTCACGTTAATAGTATCAACGTATTGTTCCGATATAACAAACCGAGCTGGCAGCGCAGCCACGTTTTCGTCACAGATCCCTCCACATGCAGCAATGCAGCTCGTGTTCATGGAGATTGTTGCTGGAAGCACGTCGAGTTCATGGTTCACCACCCCAATATTGGTGCTCAAGTGTCATCGAGTCACAACTGGGAATGGAGCTCAGATCCGCGCCGTAGTCACGAGGGAGCTTGGCTGGAAATTATATTAGGCCTCCATATCTGACCTGTTATCATTTAATACCTTTTGTGTAAGTCTCTGAATACCAAGATATCTTTCAGCCCTCTTTTGCATAAAAATCACATTAATTTCTCTAGCCTGTTATCACTCCAGGCATGACAATTGGGCCGGGGTTCATCACATAATAAGCAGCGCATTTGTGCTGTCTATTATTCTCTGCAAAGCATTTTGTCTTCAGAAAAGGTTGTAGGAAATCTGACAATTTCAATTATTCGCCCAGGAATACGTTTCAATGTCCAAGTTTCCAGCGTAGGCGCAGAATGCTCGCTTCACGTTCAATGGTTTTTCGGTGTAATTAATGAATGTTATTTTTAAAACACTCCAGATTACGAAAGCGTTTCTTATAACCTGACAGCGGGTTGATTAGAGCCTAATTGTGTTTTTGAGACGAGTGTGACAAAAAGCCAGCAGACTTCAAGCTCTCGGGCTTAAACTGATCTCAGCCTGAGAAACGACGAGATAAAATCCAGTCTTTCTGTCTGATCCAATAATAAACAACGATAATAAGTAAGAATACAAAGGACTGACAGGAACATAACTTTGCTAATGCCAGCCCCGCCGGTGCAGACTCCAGGCTCTATTTTTATACGGCTCCGCTGCCTTTTGCCTTTTTGCCTCTGCAGTGAGATTTTCCTGCAGCTCTGTCTGCTTTTTTGCACACCTGGGCCAGGTTGGTATTTTGGTGAGTCGTTTTTCACTGTAGTCGGAGGAGAGAGGCACATTTAGGACCGTGCTAATGGCAATCACAGGGCACGCTGATATTTTGGTTGATTTGGCCCCGGAGGTCCACACGTATTATTCTACAAAACCGGCACAAAAACTAATTTCATTCGTATGACTTTCATTATATATTCCTCAACCAGCACCCAGCTACATGCTAGATTTCACCCATGTCTTTCTGAATGTGGCACGATTAGTCTAGGGGAGCCTCCAGAGCGCACACTGCCTGAGTCCTATTACGCACAGCTGGATGAGATCATTAATCCACTTTAATCGGTTACCTCCACAATCAGATTGTGAAAAACACAAACAAACCGTTTGCTCTCGTGTTAAACTGGCAATTTAAACCGGGGCTACAATGAATAGTTGACATTCTCGACATTTATCGGACTCATTTATGCACACTAGCATTAGCATTAGCTGGCTCGACCCTAGGTACGCCAAGCTAGTACGCTAATGCTAAAAAATACCTTTGATCTTCCAAAAACGGCAGAGTGACCAAGAATAACACGACCAAGACGATAACAGTGGTAGACAACGCTTTATTTGTCACTTTTATGACAAAAACGTGGAAAAACTAGTGACAATGGGATTGGATTTGGGTGCTTATATGTGTGTGAGTTTGTGTGTTTGGGACATTGTGGCACAGGTGTGTCTAGTTGCAGCATCTGCAGCTCATGGACCAATAAGGCAGGAACCTATTTAGGTTCCTGTCACAAAGACCGCAGGGCTGCGGGAACGGGCCGTGGTAGGAGTGCTTTTTATTGTATTTCAATATGGCTATTAAAAGGTCTTTTCCAACGTTTCACGTTCTTGTTGTTCTTGTTTGCTAAATACAAAACTACAATACTACACGCTGAACAGAAGATTAAGAGATTTTAATCGCTCATTGCATTAATCTATTAATTGTACTGTTGATTAATTGTTCCAGTAATCACAAAATTAGCGGATAATGAAAATAACAGTTTGGAATTGCTAATGAGTGATGACAGGAGCAAAGTTATGTATTTAATTTCATGTGAATAATGTTTGTCTTTCTTTGCTATTCATAAAATATAATTTATAAAAATAATGTTACAATAAAGAAGGTACACTGAGACAAGCAGTTTCACACTTAAGGGAGTAAAAAGGACATTGTGTGATCTATACACTCTTGAATGTACAGGGTAATCGTTGATGTTATCTTTCGATCCCGCTTGTTGGACAGCACTCCAATCTACGCAAAATAGATCCTAAAGACTCCAAAAAGTGACAAGCGATAGATTTGGAGAGGTTAATATGGCATTGAAACCTACTCAAAAACTTCAAAAGACGTTTTTGGCGGATCCTACCTCAGGCTGTACACTCAACTATAGAGAAGAGGGGCTTGCAGCATCAATTAAAAACCAGCCTCCACCTCTGATAACTTTTGACTGGGCTACTCGACGCAGACATAAACCTATTTGTAAACGCACCGGTAATGTGTTTCGAGAGTTTCACTTGCACTTGCAAATCAGATTTATAGCCAACATGTTGTTTGGTCGACACAATAGGCAGAGTATTTATGAGACAAACCCTCCAAATGCAAATGTAGCAACGAAGCGTGAGCAAACATTTTACCGATTCTGTAGACCAGAGACACGATTAGAATCCTGATAGTGCTCGTGTGCATTTTGTGTGTGTATTTGAAGTAATTTGAAGCAAACTGTAGTACAATACAATTTAGTACTTTAAACGACGTGGGAACAAACTGTGCTGGAAACAGATTGAAGTCCAATTATTTATGACAATAGCCAATAATCGTTATATTTTGTTGACCTCTTTTCTTCACAAATAAGCAAAATAAAATCACCACACTATTTTTTACTGTACAGAAATGCATAGAATACACCAGAATTTTGTAAAGTAAACAAAAAGAGACGAATGCAGAAAACTCATGCTGAGGGCTGAGAAGTACGGCTAACAACATTCAACCATAAAATAAAACAAAATAAAATAATAAAATCAATAAATTCCTATTTCATACCGGTCGGGGCAAAATTCAACTCACAAAGGAACTAATGTGATCTTGGATTGTGTGTCTGCAGCTTTTTTGTTTTTGTGATAATGTGATGATCTCAGTGTGAAATGAGTGCCCAATTTCATGCCAAACTGTGTGAGCCATCAGACCTGGATAAACTGGGCCTCAGCTGTGCCAATCTGCTCACCCTGGTGCAAGCGGGTTAATCTGAAGCCCCGAAATTTCAAAACAGATGGCAGGACAAAGGCTATGGATTTGTTCTCTCCAAACTTTGTACCGGAGCTGAAATACTTGAATCACTGAAGGCAAGGCAAGGATGCACCTTGATGGTGCGTTCAAGAGCCCAACCCTCACAAATAATCAGAGCTCCGGTGTGGTCAGCTGATATATTTTCAAGGATTTATTAATTAAGCAGACAAATAATAAAAAAAATGACCAATTGTGTGTGAGAGTCCCCATCATTCCACTCCAAGCACTATCATTGTCATCTATTTAATAGATCTCTTGTCTCCCTGTTGCTCCATTTGGCTTAAATCAATTTAAATCAATGAAGTGTTCAATATCCCACACTGTGCGATTACTCCACAGGAGGGGAGACGCTCGAAATATTTTTGTTTAATTAAGGGACCTCCAAGAGATTTACACTTACAACCAGACACAGATTGCTCATTATATAAAACTTTAAATTTGAGCAGGAAAAGCTCCGAATGGTAACATTTAATGAGGTTAATTGGACCAATCACAGTATTTTTGACCTTTCAGCCAGAACATATGTACATAAAAACTGTTTATTCATCTGGAAAGCTTTAACTGCCCTCTAATAGTTATAAATGTGGATATTTTCTTTATTCAACCACGTAATAAGTTTTAGAGAATGGGAATCTATATCTCCACAATTCTTGGATTGTTGTTTGTACAACTGTCGTGGTGTATATACTGTATTTACCGGTCGGTATGATTGGAACCTGAACAGATGGGATGTATTCATTTATTTTAAATGGACGCATCATAAATGACGTTACCTTCATAGATCTACCCGTTTTTTAATGTACGCTTAGATATGCTTTACATCTGGAAACATCACACAGCTGGTTGTAGCGGGCTTTTGTCATGAACGCCGAAGGATCTATCATCACAGTTGCTTTGTTTGTTTATTTATTTTAATCAAACGTGACTGCAGGCTGTTTGCACAACAACTTTACGTCTACTTTTCCAGTGAAAAGCATTTTTTGGACCCTTAAATTTAATTGGACCATTACTATACATTAGAAAAAAAAACTAAAGTAGATCATGGGAATATTTCTGTTCCTTATTTGGCCTTGTATTGTAATCCGATGCTCTGAATGTACTGCGCTGATCCTCCTGGGTGACTGACATCATGTGGTCCATCCAAAGGGCAGCACAGCATCCTCCGACAGGAAGGTGTCACTATGGCCTCGCCATGTCATTTACCCTATAATGTATGCAGTCCATGAAGGTCGTCTCACCCTGTTACTCCTCAAACTTTATTATTTATTATAATAACTTTATTATTCATACTTATGCTATCAGCTCGCTGCCTCAATTTTTCCTCATTTGCTATCAGTTCAAATCTGTGTCTGAGCTTCAAGTAGAACTTTCTGGATCATTAGCCATTGTGGTTCCTTGAGTTTTAACTAGTGGTGGTTAGCCACTAGTTTTTGATTAAAATAAACCAGGTAAGGAGTTATTGGATCTATTTGAACATTTCTAGAATATACTGCAAACGGCCTTAGTACGGTGACCATTAGGCCTCACTCTTGGCTTTTTTATCAGTCTGCACTGGCTTCCTTTAACACATAAGATGCTTCTCCTTATAAACAAAACACTTAATGGGCTTGGACCAAAGCTACATTGCCAGCTCCCTCGTCCCCTTATCTCCCTTCAAGAACACTGTGATCAGCTGCTGCTGGTTCACTGGAGGTTTCCAGCACCGGCCAAAAGAAAGTTGGGGATGCAGCCTTTGTCAATTACGACCCAGAGCTATTGACCACGCGGCCTATATATATCAGGGAAGGCAGCTCGATAGATACTTTTAAAAGAAAACTTCAAACGATCTCTCTACTTTGGCCTTCAACAAGTTACTCCTGGAATTCTTACCGCCATGCACGACGTTGCCTCTTTTAAGATGTTGATATTTTGCTTGATTTTACGCCTCATATAGTATTCTCTCTTTTGTTTCTGTCTTTTAACCTTATTTTAATCTATGTAATATTTACTCTGTTCTGTTTTGTCCTAATGTTTAATGATCCTAATATTGTTAATTAGGTTTATTTTACATCTTCTGATAATGGTCTTTACGAACGGCCGTGCTTGCAATTATTTTTTCACAAGTTAAATATTCTGCTATCTCCAGACGACAAAATTCTTCTTTTTCATGACAGCTTGTTATATTTTTTATCATGGTAAAACAACGTTTGTTTTCTTGAGATAATGAGATCCTTGTGGAGATCTCGGCCGTTCTCGTAGTTCATAACATGTTTTTATGTTCATTTTATCTCTATTTTATGCGAAGCACTGTGCGTGTCATTTTGTTGCTGTGAAGCACTTTGAGTGGCATTTCCTGTACGAAAGGTGTTAAACAAATAAAGTTATTATAATTATTAAGTATATTTAATATAACTCCGAGACAGAAAACCAAGCAACGAGGGAATGAAATATGGGATTTTAAATCATCCCTGTTTGTATATATCTAATTAAATGCATCCATATCAATTGCTGTGTTTGCACCATATTTTATTTCCTCCAACGTTGGGATTTAAACCTAAATTATCCCATATCAACTGAAGCTATTTTGTTTCTTGCTCTCGGTTGAAATGGCAGTTTGTATTTCCATACCTCACGAGAACAGGAAAATTATTACGGTCCCTAAATAACACAATAAAAAAAAAAAGAAAAAAAAAAAGACGTATGCTTGAGATTGAGTAAACATGCAAACCAGACGCATCACGCGGACAGGAGAAAACGATGAAGGAAGTAATTTATTCTCAGCATGGCCTATATTTACTCTGTAATAAGACTTCACAGTGACAACGTGTGGGGCCCTAAACCACTGAATGCGCCTGAGGTACACGTGTCAACAAGTGCTACATGGTAATCACCATCACAGCCACACAAGGCTCTGCTCCAGAAAGAAAAGTCAATATCTGTCAGCAATAACTATCAGCAGCTTAGAGTTCACTCTGGCCCCCTAAAGCAAAGCTGTCAGTTTGCCTCAGGTGTTACATCATTAGTAACAGCTTGCACTCATCTTGTAGCCTATTACCTTCGCTTTTGCACACAGAAAATACAGAGTGAACTCTGCATACAGCCTTCACATTTCATCTTCATCTGCATATGCAAGATTGTTATTGAACCCAGCCGTCGGCGCCCGATTTGTGCAAATGAAGCACATATAAGGTCAGCGTTTAATTTTATTTCCTTTTTTCCCCAAACAGGGAACAGAGAGACGTTCTTGCGTGGAGATTAAATTCTGTTTTTGTACAAAGGTTAATGCAGTATCTGTTTTTGCAGACGTTCGTCTTTATACTGCAGTTGTTTGTTTGTTTTTTTTTTCTTCCCCCCAGATTGTAAGCAAACCTTTGTCAAATTTGAAGATGCTGCACGCAAGAGAGGGATTTCATATACGTGCACAAATATTAATTTAAAAAGACTGACAAGTTTTGCGGCTGTGAGCAGTAACTCCCCGAACAACTCAGATGGAGCCTTTTATGCTGCATTATAGCACGGAACAAACAAGCAAGCATTTCAAAGGTTATATCTCTTCAATCAATACATAAGACACCAAAGGAGAATACAGCATTTGTTATTTCCCTTTTTAATCCCGGTAGACCTGCAGCTTACATTGTTTTCATGAATATGGAACTCAAGTCTGACAATATGGATTCAAACTTGAGAGCACTGGACAAAAGTTTGTAAATGAGGATTATACTGTGAACGTGGAATTAAAGTCTCAGAATATGGAATCAAACTTGAGACTACGGGATACAATTTTGAGATTGTGGATTATACTGTGAATATGGCATTTAAGTCTGAGAATACTGCTAGAAAGAACATTGAAAGAAATTCACTGAGAATATGAAATTAAAGTTTGAGAATATGGTATGAAATTTGAGACTATAAAATGAAATTTGTGAATATGGGATGATATTTTGAGATTGTGGATGATACAGTGAATATGAAATTAAAGTTTGAGAATATGGAATTAAATTTGAGAATATCGGATACAGTTTTAAAATTGTGGATTATACTGTGAATATGGAATTAAAGCTTGAGAATATGGAATTAAATTTGAGTATCGGATGAAATTTGAGAATATAGGATGATGTTTTGAGATTGTGGATGATACTGTGAATATGAAATTAAAGTTTGAGAATATGGAATGAAATTTGAGTATAGGATGAAATTTGAGAATATA
>OMNV01006067.1:13613-29209 GCA_900303265.1 Brotula barbata
CTATGGCATTTTGGTCTCCCCATAGAATTATTTTTAAATTCTTTATTTGGTATCATTTTGTATTGATTTCCCAAGAAAGAATCTTGATGCTTTGGGCCTTTCTTTGAAATCTAAGTCCCATCCTAAGGCAGTGATGTCATTTTTATATACCTGTATATATTACCAATGTGTAATAAGGTTCTGTTATGGTTGCTGTTTTATTAAGCTTTTTATTTACTTAAATCATGTATTAATGCAGGTTTTCCCCCGCTTCTCCATGTCGTAGGTCCCTGAGCAAGACCCAAACTTCAAATTGCTCCTGACAAGCAAGTGGGCCTTGCAGGGTTGCCTCATCTGTCGGTGTGTGAATGTGTGTATGAATGGGTGAATGTGAGGCAAATATCGCTTTGGAAAAAAGTGCTATAGAAATGCAGTCAATTTACCATGTAGTTGGAAGGTCCTGGTTCTGGATGTGACCTGGGCTGACCTTTCTGTATGAAGTATACAGGTTCTCCCTGTGTTTGTGTGTGTTTCCTCTGGGTACTCTGGTTTCCTCCCACCTGTTGAAGATGGGAGCGTGGTAGGGTCAGGATGTACCCTACCTCTCACCCAGTGACCGCTCCTGCACCTTCCAACAGGATAAACAGACATATGGAATGTTGTTTGAACTTTGAATCTTGTTTGGATTACTTTATATTTCTTTTCATTCTCCATTTATGTTCTTGTAACAACAGGAAGCACCAAGACACATTCCTCAAATAATTCAGATTGAAATTCTGATTCTTGTAGTAGAATAGCAGCCGTACTGTTATTGTACGTACAGCGGCGTATAATGAACAGCATCTTTCTCCGCAGCACTGATGTCAATTTATTTCAACGCCTATTTTGATATTTTGTTCAGCTTTGACCATCGGTTGAGAAAAATGATATATTTGATAAATGTTAATCAGGCTTTTGTCAGAAACACACCAGCTCACCAAGACGGCTCTGATAAGAGTCACCAAAGACGCACTCATGCAGCCAGACTGTGGTGAAACTGACATTTTAGTCCTTTTAGATTTGTTTTCAGCATTTGACACAATTGACCACACAGTTTGAATTAATCGGCTAGAAAAATGGGTTGGAATAACCGGCATGGCACTGAACTGGTTTGCTGTACCTCCTATTTATCCAAGAAATCTTTGTATCCAGCACAGACAAGGTATCAACCTGTGCTTTTCTGACATCAGGGATGCCTCAGGGGTCAAGTCTTGGTCCCATCTTATTTTTATAATATTCAGTATGCTCCCCTTGGGGCACCTTATTTGTGAATTTGGTTGTGTCCTTTCTCATGGCTGTGCTGATGATACACAGCTGTATCTATCTGGTAGGCCCGGTGAGGTATCAGATTAACCACGCCGCTCAATAGCCTGACCGAGAGTAGTAACTGGATGTCCGAAGATTTTATTTGTTTAAATCATATTAAGACCAAAGTTGTGGTGTTCAGATTAGGTCTCCTCTCACACCCTCCCCCACCTCGGCTTGCTGACCAACCTAAAAAATCTTTAGCCAAATCTTCAACTACAAGATGAAATTTGACAAACTCGTCAAGAAAATTGCAAGAAATACGCCCAAAGTTATCCATCCAGCAGTTGGAAATGGTTATCCAAGCCTTTGTGTCCTTCCGCTCTGCCCGCCGTAATGATCTTTATCCCTGCTTCAGTCAAGATGCAAGTAACCAGTCCCAGTTTGTCCAGAACTCTGCAGCCAGACTACTCACTTAGACCTCATACTGCTCCCACATCACCCCAGTTTCCATGTCACTTCACTGGCTTCCAGTTATATTTAGGATTCGTTTGAAGATCCTCCTCATCTATAAGGCTTTGAATAATCTTGCTCTTATTGCTCCTCCTAAGCCTGCTTGCTATTAGCGACCTACTTATTCTATGCACCTCTGCTAGACCCCTCAGACCCTCTGAACAAGGCCTGTTAGTTATACCACACTCAGGACTGAAAACATGAGGGGGCAGTGTGTTCGCTGTCAGGTTAAGTGTATATGTATGTATGTATGTATGTATCTATGTATGTATGTATGTATGTATGTATGTATGTATGTATGTGTGTATGTATGTGTATGTGTATGTATATCTTTGTATGTATGTATGTATGTATGTATGCATGTGTGTGTACGTGTATGTTTTTATACATGAATGTATCCATGTATAATTTTCATTTCATCTTTGATCCTTTTGTGGAGCACCTTGTAGCCTGGTTTTGAAAGGTGCTATATCAATACAATTTTATTTATTTGCTCCTTTCAAACTATCTATCTTTGTCTCAAATATAATGGCATATATAAAGGCAGCTCTCTTTGGAATATGTTGACTTCAACCAATGGTGGAGGTGTTTAAAAAAAGGACGCCTGATAATGCACGACTTGAATAACAAGTGGAATGTGTCAGATTGGCTCTTTATTCATAATAGCATTTTGATTGATATTAGCGTGAGTGGAGATAATGTGACGCTGGAGTCGGAGCGTTTGCCTCAGTGTTGTTTGAAAGCAGACGCGCTGGCATGAATGAAGATGTTTGAATGCGGCGAGCGAGGAAGCGAGCATTAACACACTGCAAGTGCTGCTGTTCATTTGTCAGGAGACGGATTGCAGCCATTGAGAGGAAAAGCTTTTAATTTGGCTCTAGTGTGGTAATTAGGTTTCAATTCGCTGTGCTCACTAAGAGGAATGGGGAGGGTAATGAAGTTAGTCATCTTACTGTGTGTGTTTAGACAGGGAAGGGGGAGGAGGGGGCGGGGGGCTCACGGTCTATATTTTCCAGTGGCGCTCTCTTCCTCTCATACTCTAATTCATTGTGTAATGCCGTTTATTGCTGGTATCATAATGCTTTTGTTGCATTAGTTAAGTGGCTCCGGCACATTACAGTAATGGGGATATAACATGGAAACACAGTGAAACCTGATTCACCACGTCTCTCTCTCTCTCCCTGTCTTAATACTGTGTCCCTTATTCCATACAACACACTTTTCTTCCCTCTCACGCTCTTCTCTATAATTTCCCCCACTGTCCTCTCCCAAACTCCCTGCATCTGCATGTTTTGGTGCCACTAATGGCTCGGTCTGACACGGAGAAAGAGCGGAACATGGGAATCTCAAGTTACATGACCTGGGAGAAAGAGAAGAGATGGCAGGAGGATGAGAGTAGAAAAAAAGAGGGTATTCACCTCCACGTTTGATCAGCTATTATGTGCGTAAGCATGTCTATAAGCATATGGCCATATTTATGTGTGTGTGTGTGTGTGTGTGTATGGGGTGTGTGCGTGTTGTTAGTCTATTTGGTAGTGGGCACAGTAGCCACATGACAACCCTAGCATGACCCCTCTGAAGAGTGGAGGCGCCAGATTCAGTCTGACTCTTGTCACATGATCCCCGTCTGTACTCCCTCTCCATTCACAATGGAGTATTAATCTGAATAACACACACACACACACACACACACACACACACACAGACGTATGCACCACAAGAGCAGTTACCCACGTGCGTTTGCACAAATTATACCAAGTCTCCAACTGGACTGGACTTTAGCTGTATTTAAGACACGCTGACGATCACTGTGCAGCTTCACCTTCATCATCTGTATCCTCTTTCTTCAGCCCTTCCTCTTCCTTGTCATCGGTTGTCCGGTTGTTCGATCGCTGCCAGCGCCGCCTTTTCCTCACTGTACACTCTGGGTGCTTTATTCACCTGCAGGCCCGTAGCACCGCTCCATGCCCTCTGTCCCTCTCTGCCTTTCTTTCTCTCTCTCTCCCTCCCTCTCTCTCTCTCTCTCTCTGTCGACGTGCTCTCTCACTGGTTGCTCATTAAAGGATTTGTGGGGTGAGAGAAGGATGAGGTGGCCTCTGTTACAACTGGATTTTGTGTGAATAGAGGTCGCGTGTCTTCTGTCAGTTGTGTTATTCTTCCTATTCACCTGGAACCAGAGCCCTCTGCAGTGTTTCTAATGTCACAACCTGAATAGGTTGTGACCCCCCCGACCTGCCCACATTAGTTAATAAGCCGGCAGCAGAGACTTTAACTGACTTCCTCCTGCATCTCCCGTCTCTCCCACGGTTGGGCCCCAGGGCCTCCAGCGTCCCAGCATCCTTGGTGTGTTCGCTGACTCTAGCCCAGCTTCCTGTTATAGAAATTCACGGAACCACGCAACCCCCACACACACACCCCTCACTGAAGCCGTCTTAGGTGAGTGTTTGTGTCTGTGTTTGTGAATATATGTGGCGCTTGCTCAAACAATAGAGTCAACACATAAAATGAATATGACAAGCCAAAATGGAGTGATCAAATGATCAAAGTGATCAGGGTTTGGACCATACCTCGGCTCAGATATGGCCACAGAAGGAAGAAAAACACATTTTAAAACCTCAAACCACTCCTCACCACGACAAAAACACAGTGAGATGCAGCTATTCAACGTTGGATGGTCCCTGAATAAGGTCTCGTCTTCCTTTTGGCAGCAGAGAAGCTTTATAAACTCTTGCATTAGTGCTGTTGCTTCACGTTGAATATATCTGAAACTTCTTTTTCTCTTATTAAATTCAAGAAAATCTCCTCCTCCTGGATCCACACAAACATTTCCTAAACATCCATCATGCCCGACCAGGAAATGAAATGCTATACCCATGTCCTACATAACCACAGAGTCTGTTCCAATTACACTTTCACAAATTACCTCCTCATTGACTCCCATAAAACTCCACCTCACGCCAGCTTTTCAACGTTTCTTGCAATTTTTGAGGGGTTTACCCAAAATTAATGTTTGCACGACACATTTTTCAATTTGTAAATTGAAGAACTCCACGCTGTAAACACTGAATCATGACCACAGCATTTTTTAAGTATGAAAGTTACAGAGCGTCCTGAAGGGACAAAAAAAAGCACAAAATACCACAGAATATTGATTTGCATGAATAGAAGACAAAGAAAAATCATGCAAAGTACCAAAAACAATAACTGGGTACCAAATTAAAATCCAAAACATTTATTCACCACTTTACCAAAATCCACCAAGTTTATCTGAGAAAATCCTGATTTATCCCTGTGCAGCACGGTGGATTAGTGGTTAGCATTGTTGCCTCTCAGCAAGATGGTTGTGGGTTCCAGTCTCAGGGTAGACCACAGCCTTTTTCTGTGCAGTTTCTCCTCGTGTGTGTGGCTTGACCAAAGCACCGGGAGGTAGGGTTGGAGTTTGGTGTTGGTCCCTGGGGGCATGTGTGTGTGTGTGTGTGTGTGTGTGTTAGGATGGATTAATAGCATAGGATTAATTTACCTACGGGGATCAATAAAGTACCTTCCTTTCTCCTCTTCTTCACATTCACCTTTAACTGGACATGCAGGAAATTAATATCTTAATTCATGAATCACACATCCATGACGTCCTGTTCAGTTTAACTCTTTTATACACACGAATACAAACCTCACAAACAAACACACAATAACAGAATTTCTATAAGTTTTGATGCGATGCGGAGATGCAGGATCATCCGGCGTACCACCAGGGGGCACCACCTCTGCTCTCTGGCATACTGGGGGTCGTTACGCACTGCTGTCGTATATGAAAAGCAAAATGTGTTTTGAATGAGTTGGTAGAGCTGGACCTGGTCCTGAAGGTGAGAGTGTTGATGGAGAGCAGGTGATATGTTGTGGTGACAAACTAAGGTACAGTAACACTGCTTTACACTGAAGCCACGGCACTCCAAGCCAAGCGGCTGTAACTGGAGCATCACACACTACACGCTGTAACGTAGATGTGGAGTGGAGAAGGTGGCTGAGGTTTCAGAACATGCACTAATAACCTCACAGAGTCACCCAATCCACCACGATTGTGCCCGAGCTCCTGGCTGCGATGTCACAGCAATCTGAGCGCGGTCGTCTCCACATGTGGCCCCAGGCAGTGGTTCATGAAGGAAGTATTTTCTTAAATGACAATAAAAAGCACAAAGGGAGGGTGTAAGTGAGCAGTTTGATCACGGCTGTGTCACAAAAGATCCAGTTTAGAGGAGGAAGATGGATGTCCTCGCGCTCCGTCTGTACGCAGAGGCGCAAACAGGACGACTGTGAGAACGTTTGGTAACGTTCCGATGGCTGCGACAGATGTGTGCGAAGCTTTAATGGATTTTTTTAATGATGTTTTTATTGGCATCTCACTGGTATCTCACACAGGACTCGGTGCGTGTGTGCATGTGCGTGTGTTTGAGTGTCTCTGATTGTAAAGGTCAGAGTGTCCCAGCCCAGGCTGATGTAATTGGCCAAGCTTGGGCCCACATTGAATCCCAGACCTTCACAATGGCTGAGGTCTGAGCGCTACACAGTAAAAACATTGTACTAAAACCAGCTTCCTAACCCCCACCCCTCTGTGCTCACGGTGGCACAGCATGGACGCTATGCTATCTAAGTCACACATCAGCAGGTCAGGAGAACAAACCAGGAGAAGGAGTTCAGTGGAGAGAAACATGAAAACAATTTAGTTACAGCCACAATATGAGAGAAAGGGAGAATATTACTGCTCCAAATATACATCAAATCCACCCACTCCACTCATTTTTCTCTCTGCTATGTGTCTTTTATACTTTTACATTTGCGTTTGTAATTCTGAGCGTTAGAAACCCAACAACGTTTTTAGCCTGTAACAGCGTCAGATATTCGACCGCCCTTTAGGTTCCGTTTACCTGGAAGTATCTGGCGTAAGACATTAGAGGTTCCTGGTTGTTTTCCCACCGTGTTTCAAGCATCGTGAAGATTTTGGGAATTGGTGTGACGTCTCTGCCTGCTTGATTTTAAACTTCTTTTCAGCGCTGCTTTACTTTATGATCCATTTTTTCTTTCCTATAACTGCTGTAAGCTGTGTTGAAGTCATTTATCATTTTCAGTGGATGATTCAGGAACTGGAGTTCTAAAGGAAATGGAACCTGGTTCTTTGGGTCAGGAAACTTTCCCAGCTCTGTTCCCATTACTTTAAGGCCAAATCAACACAGTCTAATAAAAAAATGATGATGGGGTGGAAATTCAGAATTTTAGGAAATAATGTGGTTTTTGTTCTACATTACATTGGAACAATTCACACGCGTGGGTCCAAAGATTGAGGTTTTCAATACCTGATGTGTTTTCTTCATCATCACAAGCGTGTCAGTGTGTGTTGGTGCAGTTGTGTGTGTCCAGGCTTGTGACTAAGTGACTGAGAGAGTGAGGGGCTGTTTAATGAGGTTAAACTGTTTAGGAAACACACATTGTCCAAAGGCTCTTTGATTTGTAGCAGCCACAAATGCCTGCAGTGATTTCTGTCGGCACAAAATGGCTTTTCTGCAGCTGACAAAACAGGCTCATTATACGGAGGTTTTATAAAGGACAATACAGCAGGGTGTTGTGGCCGCCACGACAATAGCAGTGAAATTAAAGATGTGAAAAAGGCGGTGGAGGCCCTGTGGAAATGGTGACAGAGGGTGGGGGGGAGGTGGTCCTACTGGGTTATGTACTGCACCCGAGCAGCCGTAGTTACAGGTGAGGCGGATCGGTGTCTGTCACTCTTTTCTTTTTTGCACATCCATGTCTCCAGTTTCTCTTGGCCCGATTTCATCCTTCGCCCCACCTATGTGTGTGAAAATCGCTCCTCAGCTTCTTCTGTGTGTGCATGTGTGTGTCCTCCTCTGGATCCTCCGTCTGTGAGAAAGTTGAACATGTTAGTGATTGTTTTCATGTTTTGTTCTTTGAGTGTTTGCTAAGTGACGCAGTCTGATCCTGTCAGTGAGACCAGGCGGTGAGCTCTGTCAGCTGAGATGATTAAACACAGGTAGACTCATTGGTTGTTAAGGGTTATTTATAGGACCTTAGGAACCCATTAATAATTGAGTGTGAGAAATAAGAGAGGACTAGAAATTCTCATTCTAAACTCCTAAAATCCATTCTATTTATTCTTCATTTTACGTAGATTTTCCCGAAATGCATTTTTGTAATCAATTTGGATTTTCTATCAAACTTAAATCTATCCTTGAAATAAGGTTTTATGAAGACAGACTGATCGGTGTTTACCTCAAGAGTTTAACACGCTGCACAAATTACAAGGAAAAAAGGCAACAAACAGGAGAGGAAATGAAAATCAGCCGAATGAGGAGGATTAAATGATGACACTCGGTGTCCGCTCGAATTAGAAAACAGAACACGGATAGTTATGCACATTCGGAGCATCTCACATAAAGCCTGTTTGCAATCCTGACGTCCTAACGATCCATGTAAGAATTTTTTATGTCCACCATGTGCCCATGCATGTGTACGGTTTCAATCAATTAGTCGTTTCCAATGCGGCGAGTGAGATATCAGATCTGCTGCAGTTGCATGCTGTGACTGAGTAATACTGTCACCTACAACACATTCAGCCCCGCAAACGACAACTCCATCTCTTAAATCAACACACACACACACACACACACACACACACACGGGCCCCTCCAACGTTTCCCTCTTTCACAAAGTCTCTGTTATGCTCCAGTTGTAGATTCCCCCCATTCATCTTTCATCGTTTCTTCCTGTCGCCGTGTTTTGTTATTCTTATTTTCCACCACAAAACCTGGCGGTGGTGCGTGCTTCTCGTTTCTTCTCCTTCTCTCCTTCTGCGTTTGTATCTCTCCGATGTTTGGTCCTCGGCCAAAGGGGCCCTCTGCTCTGAGCTGTTGTATGTGCGGCAGGTCACTGGAAGGTCATCGGAGCGGGAGCGCTACAGAACGAAAACCATCCAGGAGCGAACGGCTCCATCGCCTCTCAGATTCACCGCCATCACGTGATGAAATTATTAATTTGTTACAGTTAAAAACATGGCCGCTGCAGGGAGTGTGGCATTGTTGCGGTACAGGACTAAGAATGAAAGTGAAACGTAATAGTGAGCGATGGTGAAAAGGTGTAGACAAGAGAGATGGAGCGATAAAGCAGCTACAGTAAATCCCCCAGCGAGAGGCAACAACGGCAGCAAAGGATCTCCAGGTTGAGCAGCGTTTGTCAAAAATCACAATGAGGGAGTGTGTGTGTGTGTGTGTGTGTGTGTGAGAGAGAGAGAGAGAGAGGTGCTGAAAACTGCAACAAATCTTCAATTTACAGAGCCGTTTTGATCAATTGAGTTATGAAAGTCTAAAATAATTTATTTCAACTTTTGTCCAACACACCCTGTGGCTTTGGGATTCTTCAGGAAATGAGTGTGAGAGCCTTGAAATAACGCAGAATAGCAGAAGAAAACCAAAGAAGAAAGGGACATGGGAAAAGTTTATTTGGATTATGAAAATAATCTCACTCCCCCCTGATCAGATTAGCGTGGCGGCGTCCTGAATGGTCCGTGTACTGTACGTACGTCGGGCCGTACAGGAGCATCTCACCTGTACGTCTTGTATGTTTTGTCCTTCCTGCGCTCTTTCCTGCCCTCCCGGCCTAGATACCCCGCCTCTCAGATTTCCTGAGGGCTGAGCCCTGGGCTTTTTGTCAGCTGTGTCATAAGATAGCGGGGCCCAGACGCCCAGTCCCAGGGGCCCTAACACACAGGACGCGAGCCTACTGCCTACAGTGAAGCTCTATGGGGCAGATGCATTTCTCTCTGTCTCTCCCTCTCTCTCGCTCTCTCTCTCCCTCTGTTCTTTCTATTTCTCTGACCCTCCCTCCTTTTTCATTGGTGCAACAGGCAGAAGAAAAGAGGTGATTGTTTGGAGACAAGAGGGATGAATTTGTCTGCCTCAGACAGGAGAAGAAAGGCAGTTTGAAAGGGACTTGTCAGTGGTTGTGGATCGGGTGGTTGCAGGGTGTCCCACTTTTCCCAGAGAATGCACGGTGTGTCAGAATGTTCCACCAATCACAGCCTGCAGCCTCTACAGTCCGTTTAGAGTGTGAGCGTGGATCTGCGTTCGTGTGCTCATGCGCGTGCGCACATTGTGGTGTGTCGCAGGTGTGTGTGTGTGTGTATGTGCACCGACAGGGTTTAAGTGGGGGCACATCTACCAGATTTATTCCTTTAGTCATAATAAATCCTCGCAGTGTTTCCTGTAAGTCTTTGTCTTCCTGTTTTTATTCTGACTGTAGAAAACACCAGCGCTCGCTGCGTGTTGTGGTCATTGGCTGAAGGTTTGTAGCGCTGTGTGTGCTTTGTGTAGCACTGACGTGTTTCATGAGAGTCTGGGAAGGTTGCACATTTCAGTGTTGGTGTTTGGACTCAGCTGTGAGTATGTCAGGGGGTCTCTGTGGACATGTTGTCACTGACTGTTGTTTGCGTCTCCTGTGGGACACCAAAGATTCTCTCCCATATTCTGAGGAGCTCTCTCTCCCTCTTTCTCTCCTGCTTACTGTTGTTTGTGTGTTCCAACCCTCCTGAGATGCCAGCAGAGACGACACCTTTGTGTATCAAACACTGATCCCACTGCAGCCGTCCCACATTACAGCACAGAGTCCCACTCACACAAGTTTAGGACCCCACGCATCAACCTGCCCAAAGTATTTTGGCGATCTATAATCTTCTGATGTTTGTCTCCTGCGGGACGGGAATGAGTGTGATCTCGTAGTTAGCATCATCACCTGGTTGCCGTGACGATGTGTGATCTTGTAGAGACATCCCAAACTATTTTCTCCAGGATTCTTCATGATTCCTTTTCTTGTTATTGTTGAAGTGCAGCTATTAGGAGGACACAACATTAAGCAGAGTTCAACTTAATCATTTCAAGTTCTACTCTACATTCCTTGGAACCGTTTTTGTTCTGAGGTCCTGCATTTTGGAGATGTATGAATTCCCTTAGCCCTTATTTCACAAAGCTTTAATTGGATGCTTGTGAATCCGATATTTATTTTTAGATATTACAGATATTGGGTGTCTTTGTCCTCTTCCTTTGTTTTCCACCCAGTGTCCAGTGTCTTTTAGTTTTGTTCAGGAGGTTACAAAACTGCACATGTGTGATTATAAGCCACAGCAGAGACAGCAGAGCCTTGTCTGACTTTATTAATTTAATCATTTTAAGATTTTTTAGGGGCCTTTCTGCTCTATTACGATAGACTCAATAGATAATAGCAGCAGAGGGCTCAGGTCGGAATCGAACGTGGACCACTGCAGTATGTGGTGTGTCTCTAGCTGATAATGTTTTCTTTTTTTTCCATTAATATTATTATTATTATTGTTACTATTTTCTTTGTGCTTAGTGGAGACTACTTTATATAAACTTTATAAAAGAGCTGACTTTATCCACATCTCACTGTGATGATACTGAAATACTCGATGGCATGACAACAGAATGAATTTCTCCTTATTTCACCATGGAGAAAGTAAATATTAGTGATAAATGCTTAAAATTCTTATAGTGTTCCATTGTGGTCACCTTACACTCGGTGCAGGCCACACACATCTTATGATGCACTTGACTGGCGGCTAGTGACAACTTAGGGAAAATACGTAATCCTGAGAAGTTACATTTGGAACTGTTAGAACTTAATGTCAAAGAAAACATGTTATTTTTTCCAAGTTATCTGAACCCAGTGCTGGTAAAACACTTCACAATTCAAAGCCTACGATACTCAGTCTGCTTTCCAGTTTCCAACAGAATGCTGGGAAACCATAAACATGCTGATTATGACTTAATTTACCGTAAGTGTCTTGTTGCTCTTTGGCTTTCGTGACCCCTCTCGACCCGGCCGTCCAGAATCTTGAATTGGTGGTAAGCGCCTCAGCCCATCATCGTTATTAGAGATTCTCCTCTTTTCATCTCCTGCTATCACCATCTGTCTTTAAACGCTCTCCTCTGAAGTTCTTTCGTGCTTTGTTTTTGATTCCATTGATTGAGTTTGGTAGAAAAACAAACGCTCTAAGGAGGGGCTGCATGTTCAAAGGTGGGGGTGATAAATCTGGCTTGTGAACTGATTTAGGATGCTCCCCTCCTCCCGCCCTCTCACCCCCAAACTGCTCCTCTTCTCCAGTCTGCAGCGTGATTCACTTTGTCCACCTCTTCTAGTCGGCTGTTTTTCATCTCGTCTTTATGAGGAGAGTCCCTGTCTTTTGCCGAGTCATATTTTTCGGGACGACGTGACATTTTAAAAGGCACCGTGTGCGGTGAGGGAGGGCCTGGAAGAATGACAGAGTAAGTGCTTCTAGGGTGAGAGGTCAGGGAAGTTGAGACAGGAGTTTGGATGCTGCACTTGGGGTGACCCGTGTCAGGGCTCACTGGTGCTGAGCCATCGTTTGTTTTTCATCCGCAGCGGAGCCATACCAGCGGTTTGTCTTCTTTTTAACCCGTTTACAACGCTGCACAGTTCTGCTTATCGTTCGAACGGCGGTCACATCTTTGACCGTTTTATCCCTCGTCCTGATGTCCGTTGGACGTTCAGTTTTATTTAGTAGAATACAGATTTTTAAAATTTTCATTCTTTTTATCGTGGGCTGTATACTGTGTTGAATATTATTTAGAGTTGCAAAAAAAGTTTATTCTGTAATAAATGCTTCCACTAAGATAAATCTGTGGTTGCTGAACTGCCGTGACCACTTTGATCATCTCTTCACTGAACATGATGATACCATGTAACTTACTGGAACACGCCTGATGGTTACACTCAGCATGACTGCATTCAGGTTTCACAGCTTAATGAAACTCGTCGGGAGGATGGGGCCTTCAGGCTGCATGAGGTTTAAAGTGTGTGTGTGTGTGTGTGTGTGAGAGAGAGAGAGAGAGAGAAAGTGGTGTCTGTGTCTTTGCTATCTGAATGGGATTCATCATATAAAATGGAACAAACATTGGCTGACCCGCGGCGACATGGGAGGGATCTGAGTTGTTTGTAATCTGCACACGCCAATGATCCAGGATGTAAATGGAACAACAGTACACGCTCTCCTTTTTACTACTCGCCCTGGAGCAAATGAAGAACGGTGGACCTGGAAATAAAAGTTTAGTCTTACGTCACTTCTCACAGGAAATTGATGTGACTGGTAAAGTTTGAAAAAATTTTGTCGAACACCCTCCCCAAATCTACAAGAGGGAAGGAGAGTGGCGTCGGGCCGTAATGAGGTCGTATCTAAGATGACCCGTAGGAGAGAGTAGACGTGGATCGATGTGTTGTTTTCACAGAAATTGCTTATACGCAGGGATTAAAGATTGATTCCTAAATTCAAATGTGTAAATGTAAATGTCCTGTTTAATTTACAGCATCAGATCCAGAATATATCAAATTTATCATGGCCGGGGACCATTAAAATACTCTACAACTACAAAGCCACAAATGAAACCTTTACTCACTGTATCTAGTTCTAAATCTTCATTTTATATTATGAAGCCGAATACACATTCAAAAATCTAACGTGCATAAATTTCAAACCACTTTTGTTGGAGCGTCACACCAAAGATTTACCGCAAATGATGATAGAAGAAGGATGGAGGAGGAAACCATCTGTCAGTGAAAAGGCTGTTTCATGGAGAGTTACGTCATCAGCAGATGCAGGTGAAGTTATTGTGGTAACGTTTGTAACAGCGCTGATGACTTTAGGTTGAATTTTTGTATCATTTTCAGCCAAATGTTGACGACTGCATGTTACCAAATCACCGCCAGGTCCTTTGTTTCCTTTTGTCCTGGACCGACACGGAACGTGACTAATGATTATGATTATGATTTTTATCAATGATTACATTCAAACACGCTGCTTTCCTTCGCACCTTAGAAGTTAAGAATCCTACGGTCGTTACCAAAGGCAAAGAAAAATCCCCGCAGTCTGTGCTGAACTGCTTGACTTCTTTATTCTTAACAGGAAGCAATCGCCAGCAGATTTTCTGGTAAAATGGTCGGCACGTTTGGTAAAACAGAAATTAATCTGTGGCTGCAGAGAGAAACAGAGATGCAGAGGAAACCACAGATCATCTGAGTGCAGGGAATTACCCTAAGATACATAATTACAAACCTATACTAAAAAAACTTCGACGTCTACAGGGGAGATTTATTTTCTGTGTCATTTCTAAAATTGAAGTAATACAACCCCTCAGTGTGGAACAAAGGAGACACCATGAAGAATATGAGCGTAAAACACTGAACAGAAGCAGCAGATAGGATAATGAACTTGATCTCTTTATTTTTTATGAGTATAAATGTTGACCAGCTGGGTAAAAATATATTTATAATTGGAGTAACAGTGTCCATATTATGTTTCAGGTGATATACTGAAAGAAAAGGCAAGTTAAAATAAATTATCTGAACAACAACAAGAACAAGAATTATAATAACAATAATTATCAGAAAAGGTGTCAAATTAAGATTCATAAACATTTTTTGTTGGCGCGTGTCCTTTTGTGGAAAATTTCTTCAAAATCGTCCGTGAGCTAAAGTCCAGCATACGTTCGTTGACTGAATGCGGCGAAGGAGTTAGCTCTGTCTGGGACGCGACCCCCTCCCCCCCCTCAGCCCCTTTGGTCTCACACATTTACAATATTCACAGTGGCTATAAATCTGTTGGGCACATACGACTGCACGAGACGGCGACACAGTCGGGACGTCAGGTGGGGGCGTGGGAGACAAACCGTGAGGTGCAGTAATGTTTCTGTGTTAAAATGTGTGTGTGTGTGTGTCTCTGTGTGTGTGTGCGTGTGAAAAGCAAGCAGAATATCTCTCCATCTTCCCCGATCAAAGTACGTACCTATAAATAAGCTGTAAAAAGGTCCTTTCCTCCCATAATATGCACGTTCTCCGACATACCGTTGGCATCGTTTCAGACAATCAAGATCAACACACAAAGTGCACGTCTGTAACATTTGACACGCTCCTCGGCCCCCGGCACGTCACCGCGTCGGCTCTCCGAGCGCTCTCAGCCCATGGCCGTCACCATGTTAGAGTGGTGCGGGTGGCCGAAGGACGGGTGTATGGGGGTGGGGGTGGGAAGCATGTGTCCGGCGTGGCTGAAAGGCGGCAAGTGGCTCATGGACATGTGTCCGGCCAGGGACGCGGCGCTGAAGGGAGAGCTCTTGTCGTGCATGCTTTTGGAAAACTCCTCGTAGCTGTCCACGCACCGCTTGCCCTTTTTGGACTTGTTGGACATTTTCCGGTTGCGCGTCTGTATTCCCTCCTTCTTCATCGTCAGAGGTCGGTTCACCTGTTCAGAGAGGGAGACAGGAGGTCAGGGGGCGAGGCTCGGGACAGGACACGCGGCACGATAGGGCCGAGAGCGAAGGAGGCAGACGCTGAACCGTCGTAGTCTGTTCGGGCGTCGGAGTTAACGTCCTTTGATTTGTGCCTCCTTCGTTGGTAAGGTGTACACGTAGACTTTGAGAAACGTTCAGAGTCCACGTGAACACACCGACTCGGCGGTTGAGCTGAACTGTAAAAGTCAGACGTTGTTTAGTTTAGGGGGCGAGCTGCACCTAAAGGGGTCACGTTTGAATTGTTGAACTTCCTACATGAAATATTCATGTGGAGTGCCTACAGTAGAGCGGTTTCTCTTTTGGTGCCTGACCCTGGTGCTGGTTTTAAGGAAGGCTTTCCCGCTCAGCAACAGTCCCACCATTGTGTGTGTCAGGGGGATTACGCCTTCCGTGGAAACAATAAAGTACAAAGAAAGAAAACACCAACGAGCCCAACTGTTTCTGAGA
>OMNV01006071.1:1390-16153 GCA_900303265.1 Brotula barbata
GGGGGGGGGGGGAGGGGGTTGAATCTGACAGGTGGGTCTACATGATTGTTATTCCGACCAGCTCAGATTGATGCAACCCCCAAATCCATCAAAAAGATCGATAATCGCAGGTGTGTAATACTTCTCGTTGACCCCATTTGTTTGTTTTCTTTACTGATTTATGTTTTTTTTGTGACCTCACATATTTGTTGTGGTTGAACGACTCTCTATCTGAAGCGTTCATGCATTTCTTGGCATTTTTATGTATAGAAGATGCCAAATGTTCTCATAAACCATCATAAACGTTGGAATCTGACAGAATCTACTTCTACCAGTTGATCATATGGGTACAAATTTTATCGTGACAGCAAGCTTAGAAATGAGTTAAAGAAACAAAATTCATTCCTGCATGTCTGTCAAAAATAAGACATTTCTGTAAATTTTCTCCAAAACCGGTTCAGACTTCAGTTCGGATAAGTTGGACTGAGCTGGTCACATTGGGAGTAAATGGGATGGACTTTCCACGCATCCCTCCCACAGCTGCGCCAAAAATTGCCACCACTTCAGAAGTCCAACAGAAATATGGCCAAATCAACAAGAAATAAAGCAAAAAGCGGGAAGAAAAGCCGTGCGTTTTAACGACATCCACCCGGTTTACGGTTAGGTTTTGGAGCTACTTTCGGCTCAAATGAAGCTCAAATACACCGCGGATGTTCCAGATAACCCACGCAGACGTCCACGCACTTAAATCTCCGATCAAGTCGTTTTGCTCCCAAAGAGCAAAACTTTTGCCAGCCGGGCGCTCGAGTAGATCCCGTTATGTAACCGGACACCGAGCTCGACTGGAGGCGCGGAGAAGCATCTTTTTTTTGTAAACGGAGGAAACTTCAATTGCGCTTTGGATAAATGAAAGAGAAATCAACATCGACTTGTTACACCACTTGTTCGAGCGCTTTTCAGCGTGCGTAAAGGGGCAGACAAAGAGAAAACAATACTCACTCCTCTCCCCATGATGCGGACTCAAATCTTCCCAGTTCAAGTAAGAAATAAAATAAAAATTCAAAACTAAAAATCCACTTTAAAATTATTTACAAATAAAAAAACGTAAAATCTACAAAATATAAAAACAACAACTCCTGTATGTGCCCGTGTATTTATTATTTTTTTTATTATTTTTTTTTTTAGTTTTTCTTTCAGCACGTGCCACTCCTCCGGAACACGCAGCCGAGTTCACAACCAGCCGCGGCGGATCCTCCAATACTTATAGACGGCGTTCCTTCCTTTGTGACGTAGGCACTGGTTGCCATGGTAACCCCACGGACGGAGGCGGGGCTTCCACCATTATTGGGTGGTATTTCTTTCTCACCGCGCACACACAAACACACACAAACTATACAGCGTTGTTGGATAGTGGGATATAACAATGCGATATAAAGCCTAATATTTTCGCAAAATTAGAGGTAAATATTGAGATTTATTGGGAAATAACAATGTTCAAACGTAACATCTGCAGGCATATTATTTAATTGAGTATTTATGGTTATTCTAACCCTGAAATGTTCCACCTGAGGTGAAAATGGACAGGGGTTTGATTGGAGGCAAGTCCTGTCAGGACGTTTTTGCACATTGAAATTTAAATTACATGAAATTAACGCCTCAATTGGATTTTATCAACACCATGTCAGCACAGCAACATGTCTGAAGTCAGCATGATGTCAGTCATACAATCATCTGATTATAAATTGATTTATTTAAGCGTACTTGCGCCTGTTTTTCATTTCACTTGTGCATTGTGACTGTATTCTTTATGTTTGGGTTTAGCTATGAGTGTGTGGATGATAATCACAGGGTGTAAGGCCTCTGGTCTAACTCTGATTGTATGTACGGAGCATGTATAGATTTCAGATTTGATAAATTGGACTGAATTGGTGTCATTGGTAAGAAATGGGCCAGAACTTCAATGTGTAAAAATACCCGCAGCAGCTCCAAAAACGTGCCAACACGCGCACACACACACACACACACACACACACACACACATCATTTCCATCTACACTTGAGTCAGTAAGGCGGACAGCCAACTTCTAAACTCAAACTGCATATGCTTGCATTATGGATGCTCAGAAGATGTGACACATGGGCCCCCTTTGTCCGGGGCCCCCTGAAAGTATTCCCTCCCCCATCAGCTCCACCTCCCCTTATTCACTGCCGAAAATTGACAACACCCCACAAGCAACTCTGTGTCCACATGCAACTGTGTCAGAACCACTTAAAGCTTTTCATCCCACAACACAAATGGGAGATTTGGTCTTTTATCCCTGGATCTAAAGCGGAAATGCAACATTTAGCTAGTCATTGTTTGCGAGGACAGAAGCTTCAGCCTTATATTCTTAAGCTTCTAGACTGCCAAAACTTTACAATTAAAGGCCATTTAGAGACCACTATGTCAGCAATCAATACTAATATCAGCCTCACTTGCACAAAATAGTGATTGAATTTCTTCTTTTGGTTTGTCATCACTGTGTCCTATCAGGGTATTTTGCCAAAATAAACAAATTCCCTGCATTGTGTGCCGGTCTTCTGCAGCATTAAGCAGCTTTATCAACAAGCTGCAATAGATTACTGATTGAATGCAACCTCCTCAGCCATAAAGTCGACCCGGGTCAGAGAATGAGCCAGGATTGGAGTGCTATTGTAGCCTGATAGGTAGACTGTGACACTCACTGCCCGCCTGGCTGTGTATTCTAGTAGACCTTATCAAAAGGTCTGGAGAGCTCTCTGCACCAGCTGACAAGATAAAACCCAGATAGATCAAACAGAGTCGGACAGATTTCACTGTGTGGCTTCAGGCGCAAAAACACACACGCAAACACACCTGATCTGTGTTTCATGTGCAATTCAAAGCCTCTTAAGATACGTGCTACGTATGCAGCACTTTCTGACACGCAGACCCCATTCACAGATGGACACACAGCAGCAATTCCTGGCAATGTGAAGCTGTGTGTGTGTGTGTGTGTCTGTGTGCCCATTGTGCATATGCCAGCATGTATGTAGCTGCAGATATTTGTTGCATTTCTTGTTGTTGTTGTGCGTTTCATCCGCACTAGCCTGTGTCCAGGCTAGCTTTGGCATTGCCAGTGCGTTCTATAAATAGCTGAGATTTTATTTAGATTTACACAGAGAGAGATAGGTAGAGAGAGAGAGCTCTCAATGTGTTGCCATAGCAACAGGCACGTTCAGGGGTTCTGCTTGGATGGATGGAGGCACCATAACGTTAGTCTCTCTCTATTTGCTTCTCTTTCCCTTTCTCCCCCCTCTTTCCACTGCAAACTGCTCGATTTATTTCAATCCAATGGCTTCATCGGCGCGCCAAATTCTGAAAAAAGGCTGCCAAAGCTGCATAAAGAAGCCCTCACCGAACGATTCATACCACAAATGTGCATGCAATGATTTATTACATGTCTCAAAGAGACACACACCAATATTTGTCTCTCTGTTGTCCTGGTTTCTTCCGCTCTCCTTTTGTCTCTACTTCCCTCTCACTTTTCACTTTCATGCTCTTGTTATACATCTTACTCTAGCACCCTCTGGTGTGAAAGATATCACCTCTAAAGTTGGAAAAGAAGAACGATCCATTCAGCAAACTACAGAGCTGTGCAAAAGTCTGACGCACCTTGTTTCACTAGCAGCATGTCCTCATACCATAGGGGACGGGACATGTCTGATTGGACAATGACCCCCAAACGTTCAGCTAAAAACATACAGAACTATCTTCAGCCAAAAAAAGAACATGAACAGATGGTTTAACCCCGACAGAGCCCTGACCTCAACATCATTGAGTCAGTCTGGGATTACATGAGGAGACAAAGACATTGAAACGGACAAAATCCACAGAAGGACAGTGCCAAGTTCCCCAAGATGCATGGAACAACCTGACTGGTGAGTACTGCTGAGTAGAATTGGGACTGTTTTAAAGGCAAATGCTGTTGACATCGAATATTGATTTGATTTGATTTGATTGCAGTTACTGCGCAAATCTATTAATTGCATTATTTTTTAAGGCATTCCCGCCTTACAGCATTTTAAGTGCCTCAAACTTTTGCACAATTCTGTTCACGGTTTGGTGAAAGGTCTTTTCTCTATCAGTGTGTCGCCTGGCATGTTACAAGGTGAAATGACTCACAAGTGTGTGTGAAGATGGACATCTGCAAGCAGGTTTGTCTGATATCATTTACACAAACACACCCACACCCCCCCACATACACACACACACACACACGGAGGTGGGGGGAGGGGATGTACACAATGACCAAGATAAACACAGAGTAGACTGCACCAGAGTGGTCTCAGTTCATTTTCACTGAGGGCCCCTTTGCATTAACGGTCAACAGAACAATCCATTGCAAACACCACCGAGGCAGGCTGGCCCTTGAGATAATGAAGTCAAACACACACACACACACACACACATAGCTTTTTCATAATCTAACCGTAGATAAGATAATAATGGTGATAACATTATTCAAGTCGTTAATTAGTCAGTGAACTGAAAATTCCTATTTCTATTATGCTAATCACATTTTTTTTTTTTTATTGTTCGTCTGAAAAAGAAATTCATTATTTTTTGACATTGCACTGGCTGAATATCAATTGATGATTAAAAAAAAATAATGTATTGAAAATGACAGTGCTTGTTAGTAGCGGCCACAGCAGAGGGCCAGGGTGAGTTAGTGCAGAGGTACAGAGCCGTACTGCAAAGTGGACACACGAGGCAGACCTACACGCAGTATTACTAATACTGCTACTACTCCAGGGTGGTGTCCCTCTCTCACACACCCCTGAGAACGTTTGATATCTGACCCGGGGCCATAATTTGGAAACCACTGATGTAGAAAATCCCCCTCTGTGGGTCACCACATTCCACAGACCCAACTCACTAATGGACTGCATAGCTGTTGAACTTTGAAATAACATCCTGGCTCTACGTTAGGACCCCAAAAATTCAGTTAGCATCCTACATGTGTTTATCCAGAACAGAGGGAAAAAGAGAAGGAAAAAACATCCAAGCAACCTCAGCGTACAGTGGTGTGGAAACATTTTATTGTGAATGACATATACACCATAAGATACTGTGTCCTTACTTTGTTTTCTTCCAGCTGCTTTAACAGCGTACACAGACATGTAACATGGCAGTAAATAACGATCAAACGGCGAATGTCCCCTCCGTGAGTTGGTAATGGTTGAGTGACTCAGTAGTACGTTTCCTGTTCCACCCAACCTGAAAAACAAAGGAGACAGAATTATGGACAGAGTTTGGGGATGTGTCACCTCCGAGATCCTTTCACAGACAAATCCTGAGACTGTCAACTTGGATGAGCAGTGTATGGCATATTGTTTCACTCTCAGGCTGCAAGATGATATCACCACTCACACTGACTCGCAATAACACTGAATGGTGTGGGAATGTCATTCAGTGAATTTAGAACCGACAGTCCCGTAAGTCTTTGATGATGGAAATCAGACATGGGCTCTTGAAAGACAAGGAAGGAGACTTTACAGACAGAGAGGCTGTGGCATTTTTTGTCACGCAGTTGGTGATAAAATGATGATGTCATCCTCCAGGCTGGCCAGCAAGGATCTATAATCTTTCTGAGATGACATGAGTAGACTCCCTGACTAAAAGGACAATCTGACCAACTCCTACTAGGAGTAGGATAATACCGATCAAAGCCAAGCTTTGGATGAAGTTGTTCATTAAATTGCATATGCGTGCATGATGTGTGCTATGTGTAAGCATGATTTGAGGTATGGAGTTGTGAATGGTTGAATTATTCCATTTTGCATCTCTCATGCTGCCCTTCTGAGCCCAGATCTGCGTTTTATTTTTAACCCTGTAACACTGATAATACGCACGTTTCACCAAAGGCTAAAATCAGTGAGCTGGAATCACGATCACACTGAAACTCTGAAATTGTAGTCAGCCAGAGATAAAATTAGCAAAATTAATCCACAACACAGTTAATGTTTGGCTTTGTACAGTACAGGAACAGCCCTCTTTCTGTTCCCTTCATTTGAGTTCATTTTAATGAAGTAAGGATATACATTTATTTTTTTTAAATAATGAATAAATAGTGTCACGTTTTAAAAAAAAAAATTTTTTAGCCCCCATTTACCGTGAGAAACACAGAAATTAGTATCTGAGGGTATGAAACACCTGATGTCTAATGGATGGGCTATGGGAGGTTCACTCATCTCCTCTGTGAGACTCAGATGTAGCAAACACACGCACATTCATACACAGACACAGCTGCACCACAGCCAGCATGCATGCATGCAGGTTCTGCACAGCTCAGTGGGTGGAACACGGCATTAACAATGACAGGGTGGAGGGTCCAATTCCCATGGGCTCCAGCCATATGCTACAGTTCACTGATCTGTGTGGAGTCTTAGTTGTGCCAGCGATAACAGTAAGTGTCACCCACACAACACCACGTTTTCCATGTTGTCAGCCTTTGCTCTCTGTATTTGGTGCTATCACTGTATCAGAAAATCAGTATTTCTTTGCATTCTCTCAATTGTCCAAATATGAACATTAACAACTGATTTGTCAAAGGGGAGAGTAAGGAAAACACTGGACTCATTAATAACATCGATGACAACAGTAAGGCAGAACGCACAACACAGCATTGTCACAACCACACTGCATTATTAATGTTATTAATAACACCCGTGTCCGCTGTAACAAAGGTCACCACCACCACCAGCCCGCTTATTTATCCCAGGAGAGAGAGAGCAAAATCTGATGACTATGAAATTTGTCATAGTGCTGTACTGAGGCCCTCATGAGCAATATGAAATTTTGTTTCCTTGTGACTTCAGAATTAGAATATATGGACCATCAACAAATGAACACGTGGCAACTATAATATCACCATTTAAGTAATGGCGTTTTGGCAAGGCTCGTTTGCTAAATGATGTCAAATTCACCTCCAAGTACAAATACAGAGATCGTGTGTCACCAAAAAAGCAAACAAATAAAAACTGGTGGAGATTCTTACCGCCCGGATTGCGTCGGAGGATATATCTTCTGACTTCATCATAGACAAAGATGAGAAGGGAGTAAGGGAAGGCGCAAAACCACCAACATGGCCTGATGGGTGGAAAGAAAACCGGTTATTCCTCCAACAAGAGCTATACAAAGAACAAAAAAGTACTTTTCTCTGGCTGTAAAAGAGATCGTTGAAGTTTAATGCTATTCAGCTTTGGGGTGAATATGGGGCCTTTGGGAGTCGACAAACAGAATTAATTTGACTCTGCGTGAGCGAAAAGAGGCAGAAAGTGTGTTGAATATGAAGATTCTGTGCTGTGGATACATCCTATTGATGCGTGTGGAGATAATGAATGTGATGCCAGTGTCTGTCAATATGTCATGTCATGGTGCTTTTGGGTGAGTTTTGCTGCAGAGGGCTACGTCTTGTCTTTTCAGAAAAGATTAAATGATAAGATGGACCTCCAAAAAGTCAGTCAGCAGAAAGCACTTTACCTCTACAAATATCAAAATACGTGCAGACATTTGGAAAATCATCCACATATGAAAACCTACAATGTGCTGTATCCTTAGGAGGAAGACTGTGAGACACGGCAACCAAACAAAATAACAGAAAAGCCAAATTTCCTAAATTGACTAATGAGCAATAAGTGCTTTAGACAGACAGAAACAGGAGAGTAAATGAGATTCTGAAATAGAAGCAGACAGAAGCCATTATTTGGCTAAATATCAGCAGTGACCCAAAGTATAAGATGAGTGGGTGTGCGAGACAAAAACACCGGGAACAGATAAAAAGGAGTCGGAGAAGAAAGCAGAAGCTGAAGAAGAGGAAGTCGCAAAGCAATAATGAGGAGAACAAGACCAGAAGAGGAAAGCAAGGTATGAAGCCGCTCAGTTAATGAGCGTAATGTAACCTTCAAGGTGTTGCTTTCTATTCTTCTCTGCTGGCTAAAGCCTTGTTATTATTACTTATTCCTCTTTTCCGTAGCATTCTGATTCTGAAGTGAAAATTACTTCAGACTCTCTATATGCTGTGAGAATCAAACAGAGCCTTCGTGTAAGTCAAATGTGATTTTCTTGGATTTGCGGAAGCACAGATGCCAACACAATGACAGAAAACGGGATTTTATGGATTGCTGGATTGCCCCCTTAATAGGGATAAACTGTGTACACATAATCTGGTGAGGAATGCTCCTGTATGTGTGAAAATGAGATCAAGTCAGACTGTGAAGAAACTGTGACGGGGGATTGATATGCATTATGCATGCTAGTAGCCTAAATTATAGCAGGAGATTATAAATAACAGAACAGCATAAGAATGACCAAGCAGTGTCGAATACTGTTGGAAAATACTGCAACTCATAAATGAAGGCGGTGATGCAAAGATGCTTGTGTGCGTTACTCACTTGAGAGGATACATTCTGAGGGCAATGTCCATGCCCGGGCAGTAGGAGAGGAAAGCAGCCAAGGCCGTCTCCTCAAACAGGCCAAAGATGAGGATGCGGTTCCTATGGAAACAAAGATCAAAGATGATTACAGTGGTTTTAGCCGTTTCTGTGTTATTTTTACTATCCGAATTCTACAATTTTCATGCGCTCTATGTCTCCATGTGTACGTACTTCATTCCTTGCTGCAGGATGGAGTTCCTCCTGGTCTTACAGATGATCAGATCAGCCCACTGGACGATGACAATGCTGACGAAGAAGGATGTGTGGCAGGTGAACTCTACGATCTTTCTGCGCTCGTATGTCTGATGGATGGAAATAAATAAATAAATAAATACATTCGGACATTGGCCTCTTCTTTAGTTCCTTGGTGATGACAGTCAAGCTTGCTTATTATTTTTCATTTGTGTAATATTGTGATAGTATAACCACTGACGCCTTGTAACGTGTACATGTGTATTTTTGAAAATATGCCATGTTGTGTTCAATTGTTAGAAATCATCGGGGCATTTTAAATTTTTTTGCCGTAGTTCTCTTATTCACCACCAGGTGTCAGTATGATCGGACATGCGTATGTGTCGCAGTACGCAAACAATGAGTTCTGCTTCCGGGGTGTACAGAGGGAGGGAGCAGAGTATGCTAAGCTGAAAAACACTACTACTACTGGGTGACTTGCTGTTTTTCTTTCATTAAAACTTCTTCTTCCAGTTCCACTGCTTACTTTATTTATCAAGTCTATATCTTATGTCGGGTTTATGATCAATACAATGGCATATCAGGGTCATCTGATTTATTTTACATTTTTCGGAGGGGTAAATTTCAAAACGTTTTGCAAATTGAAGAGAAAAAGAATCACACATATGCTGGCTTTTTTTCTCAGACATTTGGGATGCCAAGACAACACACACTTCATGAGATCAAATGTCAACTGACTGGTATGGAATGTATGGAAGTGGAGATGAAGCATATAAACGCAATCACCTCATCCGAATCAGTGTTGATTTTTCCTGAATGGACCAAGTTGACTGCAATGTCTCTTCAGAGTCCATACATGCTTCGGATAATACGGTGAATCCGAGCTTAAAGTATTACCTAATGATGAAATTCAATTCCAAAAATTTGATTAGGTCATCTTCAGTTTACATGTTCCTGTGTTTGCCGGTTGCATCCGGCTCCACAGCTCTGGAGCATATCTGGGTTTATTCTCGTAGATTTATGACTTTCTTTCTCTTCTTTTTCCTTGAAATTTACCCCTTCTCTCTCCTGTAAAAATTTAATTAAAAAAACTTGGCACAGATATGCCTTTGTAGACACTAAGTAACTGAAAACGTAGAAAAATCAGCTAAGACGGTGGCTAAACACGATGCCTATATAGCTAAAAGTGTTGTATACAGAGACAACATTTTGTCTTATTCATTATGTAATTATATTACATAATATAATTATATATATTAATTATTAATTATTAATAACAAGATTCACAATTGCTATTGTATTATATTCTGTAGAGCATGGATCTCTCAGACTGTGCATCAGTACATGCCCTTTAGGAACTATCAACCCTAGAAGCGCTGGTTAGGAACAGGTGTTACAGCATGCGCGCAAGATGCCAGCGGTCGGTCCCTGACAATCACAGTCCGGTGTCGACAAAATCTTTTCAATATATTGAAATATATAATATAATAATATTGCTTTCACCATAAATCCACTGCATTAATGCTACAGTCAGACCCCAACAGGGTTAATGACAATGACACTACTTACCCACTGCTGCCCGTAGCTGTCCTCCAGGTCATTTACGTATTTGTCGTCCCACAGTACTCTTATCCCAAGCAGGTCTGCCGGTAAGAAACCGTTCTCAGCCAGGATCACAAAGTATGTGAAGAATCCAGCTGTGGCTTGCATCATACCTGTCAGAGAGAAACAGCGCTTCATTCAGTCACACCACACTTTGGTGATTTGTTTTTGATTTTGTGGTTTGCAGATTTCCGTGTGGATTCACAAAACAGAGTAGAGGGATAACAGCATTTTTCTGACAGGAAATTCCACGTACCGATCTGCCCGTAAGCTATACTAATGAGCCTCTCGTTGACCAGTTTGTCTGTTTTGGGGTTTCTGGGCTGTCTCTTCATGATGTCACTTTCAGCAGCTTCATAAGCCAGGGAGATGGCAGGGACCTGGGAGGAAAACACAAACCAGGTGTTCAGGGGAAAGCATATTTACACAGCACACCACATGTGACATCAATCAATCGGTCAATCAGTCACAAAGCTCACCATGTCAGTTCCCAGATCAATACAGAGGATGGTGACGGTTCCCAGGGGCAGAGGTATGTTTGCAATGATGAAGAGGAGGAAGGGTGAGATCTCGGGGATGTTACTGGTCAGGGTGTAGGCGATGGACTTCTTCAAGTTATCAAAGATCAGACGACCTGTGATTTATGAAAAGAGGAGAGATTGATCCCAATTGTGTAATAACTACAGCCACAGCTCAATCTGACTCTGTTTCAAACGTGTAGCTGGTTATTGTGGCCTGCATTGTTTTATGTAGGCTATCCATTGTCTTGTTTTAAATTCGCAGTGTCATTCATTGTATTTTTATCATAACTTTTTTTCTTTTTTTTTCAGATCGTTAGTGCTTCCGCAGTTCAACCTGAATTTTATATGGATAATATGGTGTGTGGTCTTACCTTCCTCTACCCCAGTGACAATGGAGGCAAAGTTGTCGTCCAACAAGATCATGTCCGCAGCCTGCTTGGAGACATCAGATCCAGCGATTCCCATGGCAACACCAATGTCAGCTTTCTTCAGGGCTGGGGAATCGTTCACGCCATCACCTGTCACAGCCACGATGGCACCCTGCAGAGAGAGGGGAGAGTTTAACTGCTGTATTCACCAAAGACGTCTTCACGGGCACATGTTCGACTCGGTGGCAGATTAAGAAGTTTCTAGAGTCTAGAAACTAGAATCTAGACTGTCTGTTATTGCTCTGTAATGCTGACCTGTCTCTGGCAGCCCTCTACGATAATCAGTTTCTGCTGAGGGGAGGTCCTGGCAAAGACGATTTCAGTGTGGTAATGCAGCACATCGTCAAGATGTTCTGAGGTCATATCTTTGAGCTCTCCGCCATGGACAACACAGGCCTTAGCATCCCTGGAGATGAAAGAACAATGTTTTAGGACAATACATCTAATGTGAGACCTTGAGATGTGTCAGAGCACACACAAAAGAAAACAGGGAAAACTGCTGATGACACACAAGCAGCTGGTGCTGTGACCGGGGCGTCTGTAACAACCTGCATTTAACAAGCTACTCTTAAAATAGATGCAGTTGAGAATGGAAATCCTTGTGTCCAGTAGATGGCAGTAATGCACCAATTAGCCGGTTTGCGAATAAACAAGAGGAAGAAGAAGAAGAAGAAGAAGCAGATCACCATAATATAAAGTTTATGTGTATGAATTAGATTGCATTAAGTTCATCACTCTTTGCTCAAATAGTTCTTAGTAGTATTATTATACAGGATTAATAAAGTGTTAATTTAGTATTTTATAGTATTGGACTGAACGTATAGACTAAGCTGGTTGGTGAAGCCCCAAGCTCAGAGACACGTCTAGATTTATTTGTCTGTTGAGACTCGATATAAAAGCCTTTTTGGCTGAGTTGAATGCAGTTCATTCATACGGGCCAGCGCTGATTTAATTTGGCACTTTTAGTAGAAGTTACAACCCATCATCTTGATAGCCTCCACCAATAATTTTGGTTGTTCGTAGAAGTTTAATCACACAGATGCATACTTTAGTCTATATTAGAATTTTGTATCTGTCAGAATAGACTAATGTCCAGAAGCTCCTTTTGAAGCAGACATTTGAGTCATTAACGATCATTCAGGAAAACCAGTTTAAGTACATGTTACTGTACACTTCATATACTACTGAGCTGTGTGTACAAACCTGGGGTTGACCTCTGAAACGGGAACGTTCAGGCGAGCAGCAATGTCTTCAACAGTCTCGTTGCCCTCAGAGATGATACCAACACCCTTAGCAATGGCCTTGGCTGTGATTGGATGGTCACCTGTTACCATGATAACCTAAGAGGAGGACATAAGACAGTCATGTACTTTGTTTCCCTGTTTAAATAACACAAATTGTAGGGATTTCAGGCTCCTTACAATCATTTCTTAGATGATTTAGAGCTTACCTTGATTCCAGCACTCCTGCATTTGCCCACAGCATCAGGCACAGCAGCACGAGGGGGGTCAATCATGGACATGAGGCCAATGAAGCACAGTTTATCGGTGGGGAAGTTCACCTCATCAGTGTCAAATGAAAAGCCTTCTGGGAACTGATCATCAGGGAGGTGGAATTGGCAGAAACCTGGAAAAGGGAGTTTAGGGAGTTTAGCCACGTGATTTCGTAACTGATCCATCTGAAGATGTAACGATTAAACAACATAGAACTGAGAGATGTCTTACCCAGGACTCTCTCTCCAAGTCCTCCCAACTCAACATAGGCATTCTGGAAAGCGTCTTTCATCTCTTCATCCAGAGCTTGCTCTTTGCCCTGCATCATGATGGTGGAGCAGCGGTCCAAAATCCTCTCTGGGGCACCTTTCATCACCAGCAGGTGCTTGGTCTCTCCTGGAGTTGTGTTTTTATGGATGGAGAGCTGTGATAAATGAGTAAAATAGAATTTGTCAATAATAGTCATATAAAATTAAACAATCATTCTACCTCAACAACACAAAATGGAGATATTTTAATGCACTGTTCACATCACATATGTCAATGTGACTGATTAGATTAGATCTAAGATTTTCAAATAGTACGCTGAAGTTTTTTTATTGATTTCCTGTAAGCTTGTGTTTTTTCTATGCTGGTATGAATTTGTAATAATTTTTCGAAGCACATCAATGGAGATGTGAATGATATTTTCCAGTCTGAACAGCCACTAGAGGGCAGATATCAAAATATTCACACATGCCACAAACTTCAAATAATTTCACAATCTTATTTTTGCTGGATGATTTAAGTCTATACATCAATAAAAGTCTATAAAAATATGCCATTTCATACTGTGGGTTATCCTTTGTACAATAGCCAGACAGAAGTTGGCTCTGGTTTAGTTACCTGGTATTTGTTGGTAGAGTTGAAAGGAATCTCAGCAACCTTATAATATTTCTCTCTCAGTTCCTTGACGGATCCGCAACATAGCTCAATACACTTAAGCAGGGCAGCTTCAGAGGCATCACCAGCAACATCTCTCTGAGGAATTATACAAAAAGGTTTAGTTTGGGTACAAATCACGCATCATATCATCAGCATCCTGCTAAATCAAAGCTACGCCATTGTTCTTAGTTACAAGGTTCAGAAGATAATTCATAAACATTGAACCAATGCACACTGTTGTGTCAAGCTCAAAAAAACATTGTCTTTTTTACTCTGTGGGTGACATTTTACAAATGAACCGCTAAAAATGAGCAAATGAACCCATTTTTCCACTTATGCTACAATTGCTTCAGTATACTATTCACAAACCTTCAATTATCTTAAGTGCTTTTATACAGATTTGTTGTGCAGTTTAGCTGGCTTTGTAATCTGATGCAATCTCAATGTTCTTGGCTAAATCATTATGCAAAGACAAGATCAGTCACTTAGCCACTCGGTATTTACATTTGGCAATGGAATAACACTTAAAGTTGATAGTATAGAATTAAAAGGGACCCAAAAGAAAGGAATTGTTCCATGAGCTACTGAAGATGAATTAAACTCCTGACCTAACCCTTTTATGGTAACTTACAGACATGGATAGGAGATGGTGTTACACCAAAAGCCAAAGATCCCACACACAACCAATAATTGATATCATCTTACAGTGGGAAATTATTTAGAGCCTTTTGTGATCACATGAAAGGATGAACTGGAGCAAAACAATTGTTTTCTGGTAACAAAAATAGGATATTGCGTATAGGATAGCTTAGTACCTTCAGAATGGGGATGTTTGACTGCTCTGCCAAGAAGACGGCACGGTTGCAGAGTCCGGCGATCCTGGCCAAGGCAGACCAGGTGGCAGAGCTCCTGTCGAAGGAGGTTCCGCTCTGGTTCTCTGTGGTATCAGCCTCATGGATCTGGTTATCAAACCACATGTGGGCAACGGTCATTCTGTTCTGGGTCAGGGTGCCAGTCTTGTCAGAGCAGATGGTGGAGGTGGAGCCCAGGGTCTCTACAGCTTCCAAGTTCTTCACCAGACAGTTCTTCTTGGCCATACGCTTGGCAGTCAGGGTCAGACACACCTAG
>OMNV01006089.1:1336-16862 GCA_900303265.1 Brotula barbata
CATTTCTATTGTGCCAGCAAAACAAAAAGGCACAATATTATATTTTATTTCATTTATGTCCCAGACTGGAACAGGTGTAAGAAACTCTGCTGTATGCCTTTTGACCATGTCTTGCACCCCCCTTATCCTCAGCATGCTCAGCATGCACTGCTCTCTCTATAGTTTTTTTCTTTCTTTCTTACTTTCTTTCTTTCTTTCTTACTCTCTTTCTTG
Source organism: Brotula barbata (assembly GCA_900303265.1). Taxonomy (NCBI): domain Eukaryota; kingdom Metazoa; phylum Chordata; class Actinopteri; order Ophidiiformes; family Ophidiidae; genus Brotula; species Brotula barbata. Next base: position 1,550 of record OMNV01006089.1, read on the forward strand.
CTCTTTCTTTCCTTTTCTGGGAGTTGCTCTGTTCTGTTTTTAATTTATGTGGAGAAATTAATGAAAGTGTTTGAAAGAAAAGGACACTTGACTCTTGTTTTCCTTGAATGTTTCTCTTGTGTTTTTGTGTTGCCACTTATTGTGTGTTTGTGTGTGTGTGTTAGACAGCATCCGTGATGCAGAGAGGGAGTGATACAGGCCTGGATGAGAGAGAAGGGTATGGTTACTTAGCAACCATAGCTGAATTTTCCTCCGTCAGCAAATGGGCGGGGCCTCTGCGATGGGGGCGGTGCCTGTCTCTAGAGACTTGTCTTCTGAATGAGAGCAAGGATAAGAGGGAGGAAGAGCTGCTTGGATGAAGAGGACAAACACAAGAAAAGCACAGAGGAGCAGAACATGTCTGACCAAGTAAAACGAAACGTTTTGTTTGACCATTTGATGATGGGTTCTTACTGTAGCTGAGGTTACGATAAGTGTCACTGTGGAACCCATCATGAGCTGTCTGTATCAGTTTTAATATGGTCTATTGCTGCCATCTTGTGGTCACAAATGTGAACTACAAGATACCAGGGAGACTTCAGAGATTTGACACTTCTACAAAATGTTAATCTGTGTCATAATTAAGCACAAATTGCATTTATGCTGCCTTCAGCTGTAATGCCAAACTATTTTCAGTGGCATATGGATTGATCTTAAGGTTTATTACCCAACTATTTGGACAAAGTAGAACTTGATCAAAAGATATTGACCGATAGGCTACACCTCTTTGCTCTGTAAGTGAAAACACGGCGAGTGTCCCCGTCTGTTTCGTCTTATTGACCACATGACCACAATGAACACACATCTAAGTATCAACAGAAAGTGTAACTGGCGCTTTAAAGCTCGGGTAACTAAGCTGCGATATGTATGAGCGCATGAGAAAAAGATGTGAAATGGCAGGGTAGCGGATACTCCCAGCCAATCATGGGTGACTCCGTGAAAACTGACAGGAGCTCAAGCCAACCAGAGAAGGCATTTGTACATAGTGGGCGGGTCTTGCTGCTGGACTTGGGATAATGTTTTACACAGCTGTTTTTCTCGATTTCAAGACTCATGGCAGAGTACAGGGGGCGTCAAGTACATTTTACACTAAATGCATTTATGGAAACGGAGCCAGGAGCTCTGCTTTAATCACTGCCGACTTTCCACGGCAGCGTTCGAAGACGTGACGAAGTCTCAGAAATGTTAGAACGTTCTTCCCAATGGCACCAGCAGGAGCTTAGGCCACACTAGTTTAGTTTCTTAAACTTTAACCCCAGCGCAGCCCCGCCATCGACAGGGACTTGATGGCTGCTCTTCCCTCCCAAGTTGAGGGGAACCATGCGGACTGAGGAGTCACACGACGGGACCAGAGAAAGTCTGGAGGTCTGAGGACGTTTTCATGCGCGGACGGTGAGAAGACGCCAACACGCTTACCGAAAAGTCGGAATGTTATGGACCAGAAAGGCCGCAAACACAAGGGGGACGTCCATTAAGCACGTCGGTTCGTGTGTTTGTGTGTAAACTTGTAAAAGTCTTCACGTCAGAGTGGACACGTTGGTTCGTGAAGTCCACTCTTAATGAGGAGCGCTGGCACGCGCCTCGCCTTCGTAATTACGTCCTCCAGGCGCGCGCTCCCCGGGTGTTGAGACGTTAACTTACTTTTTACGTTTTTTTTCGGGACTTCACTTCTTTCCCGGCAGCGTTGATGTGTGAGGATGGTGGAGAGTCGGAGCTGGGTTCAGAGGGAGGGGGTCTACCGTTGGTTCTCCTCCCTCACCTCAGCCCAGAGAGCCGAGTTCCTGTGCGGCCTGCTGGACCTCTGCGTTCCCATCGAGCTCCGCTTCCTCGGCTCCTGTCTGGAGGACTTGTCCCGCAAGGACTACCACTCTCTGCGGGACGCGGAGATCAAAGCCAACAACCCCGCAGACCTGTCGGGTCTCACCAACATCACGGACGAGGTGGTGCGGAGCAAACTGCTGGTGTCCCTCGCCCTGCTCGGCTCGGACAACAGGGAGGCTGCGGGAGTCCTGTACCGGACCCTGACCCACATCGACACGGTCATCAATAACTACGGCCTGGCGCTGAACGACTGCCGGATCGAGGAGCAGTTTCTCCTGCTCTTCACCATGGCCTCCAACCACCCGGCGTTCAGCTTCCATCAGAAGCAGGTGCTGAGGCAGCAGCTGGGCCAGATCCAGGACATCCTTCAGGTGAGCCCCCGAGGTCCACACCCCCAACGACACGCCACATAAGACCTCATGATGCTGTTTTTAATGCCGGGATTTGTCACTGGGCAGTGATTTTCATGAAATGACCTCACATTGCTCAATTGGTAATTGAGTGCAAACTGTTAAGAGTTTAAAAAAAAGCTGAAAATCTGTTTAATGTCCCTTTTCATTCATAACTGAGTGAAACTTGTAGCAAAATAAATAAGTTACAGCGAATCCAAAAATCTTAGAATCAGTCACAGCACAGCAGCTCGATTCTACAATCTAAATCTCATATAAAAACTTAAATTTCATGCACCGCTTATTTGTTCCAGTCAGGTTACGAGATACTCACTGGTTATTTTAATTATTTGTGCAAATAAATACAAATGATACTGTTGGTTGGTAAAAAATTTTATGTGCATGTTGTATCCACTATGGCAACAAGAAACTCCATCTTACACCAAGTTTTACTGAGAGACTTACAGCATCCTCGGGGGAGGATCCGTAGTTCAGCAGTCAGGCTGTGTTGAACAGCATGAATGTGGCAAATTGACACATTACCTGGACAGCAAATTACAGGTGAGCCGTACAACTCAACGAAAGCATAATAACAAAACAGACTTCAGTCGAGTGTGGAAAGGCAGTGGTTATGTCATTTAGGACACTGATGATAATGCTGTGAGATACGGGGCTTTAAAGTTTTGCCGCTGGCTAGCTGACTTCTTAGCCTGACTTTTTGTATTCTGAGACAGGAGATAGATGTCATGGTTTATAATAATCGTAAGTACCAAAATTGATTGATATGTTCTGAGCTTATAAATCATTTACGTAAGATGCTGCCTGTAGAAGGGATTTTCTTGGTTTGCGGCTGAACTATTTCAAATCTACAATAGCAGCAAGTACATACAGTAATTATTGTATATTGGTGTGGTTTGTCCAGAAATAATAGTCCCTTAGCTCAACATTATGAAGCTTGAAGCAAAAAACTTCTACAGCCCTTGATCCCCTCCTTATCTTCTCAGGCTTAGAATTTATCAATCATCCCTTTCTCAATCTTTCTGCCTCTTATAGAACATGTTGGTTTTTCAGGTGAGCAGTGGAGGAGAGGCGGTTCAAGCAGCTGGGCCCCCGAGCGAGCGAGCGGCGGTTTGTTATGGCCAGCAGCAGAGGCGACAGCCGCTGGCGTCGCTGTCCTCTGCTTCCTGCACCCTGGGAGATACTAACGCCGCCTACGTGCCCGTCTCTGCCTGCCAACCATGCCACTCATACTGCACTTGCTGGCACAAGGTAGGAAGCCACACAATCTCGGCTTGTCTTTGTGCTGTCAGTTGTAAGACCTCTAAAGTTTAAATGCTGGATGTTCCCGAACTCCATTTGGACTCTGTTTGAACTCCATTTGGACTCCGTTTGGACTCCGTTTGGACTGCCCCAGCTGCTGCGCTGTGCCGTTTGTTGATCAGATATATGATTGCAGGTGAAGATGACCATGTTGTGTTCATATATATTGTTTCTATATGAGGTGTTTAAACAGTAGGAACAGTCGGACATTTATCATTGTGAAGTTTTTCAAAAGTAAACAAACTTTGACTTAACATCACATCTCATCTCTTGGCTTGACAGCAGCTGTTGTCAATACGTTATTGAATATAAATTAGAAATCAGTTGTCAGCAGTGGTTGGATTTTATTTGTCTCATATAATCAAATACCAACGTATTGGAACTGGAATAAGAGGTCTTCACTGGTTTCAAGGAACCAAGTCCTGCACTGGGACATGAGTCTTGCCTTGGGTCTGAGGCCTCTGAGTAGATCAGGGTAGACTCCCACTCAGAGCAGATCAAATGTGATCTTATTCTGTAATCTTCTCTCTTCTCATGCGGGTCTGCAGTTGTATGAAAGTTGCATGCATGCAAATTATTACCAATGTACACTTCAAAGTGCTGTGTTAAAAGTGTTACATTTCTTGGAGAAGAAGCTCAGTGGTGTTTACAGGCTCCAGCTCCAACCAAATTTGCAGCTCAAATGATCCTGAAAAACACAGTGTTGAGGAAAACAACGGAACCTTCAGGTTTTCAAAGGCGTACTGACAGTCTACAGACCAAATACGTTTGATTTTGACCTTCAAATCCCTGCGAAAAGGAAGAAAAAGTAAATTACAGAAGTTTTCTACAATACCTGGAATTTCTTCCCTTATTTTCTGAAATGTTTCGGGATAGGGCTTTTCTCACATTTAGGTTAATTTTCTAAATCCAGGGAAGAGTTTGGAACTGAAATATCGGGCATACACACCTTACAGTGATCTCCCAGTGGGTGTGATCTGGTACAGATCTGGATCTGGTGGCCTGAAACATGTTTTCAGACAAGGATCACATACAGTAATTAGAATCACTGTGAAGTACTAGGTAGGAATAGAAACATTCATCTACCACCAGTATGCAGCCAAGACGATGATGGGCGGTTATTAAAGCCAGAGAACAAGCTGGTAATGATTATCTTTGTTATCATCATTGCGTGATTGAGAGAATGGTTTGTTTTTGGATTTGTTTCCTAGCCTGCAGGGTAATCTTGCAAAGCAACCAATGATTTGTGGAGATGCAGCAGCTAGCCCCTGTGAATAGTAGCCTCCATGTTAACTATACAGAGACCATGATGTGTCACAATGTTAACTAGATGCAACACTCACGAAAGAATAAAGGGCTCAGAACTTCTCCATCGACCGTTGTGCACAGTAAGTTGTGACGTGTCTGTGTGTTGTGTTGAAGTGTAAGATCTTATTTAATGTCTGCTTATGCTGCATACATTTAATGACTGAGCTAACGGTCATCGATAACTCGGCTTATAGTTGTAGTAATGCTGTAACGCCAGAATGAAATTCTCTGCTTCTTCTGGGTTTCGTACCATCAACGTTTCGGTCATATCGTTAGTCCAGTGCAAGCAATGGATGCCGTGTATAAATGCCCCCGACCCCCACCCTAGAATACTGTGCAGTAAGAAAATGTCTGAATAGGAGACAGACTTTTGTGTTTATCTTTTAGCTCCACGTGAGTTCCCTCAGAGTGTGTTGTAATGAAAGCTGGAGGTCGCAGGGGATTTCCCCATGCAGGAAACTCGGTCCGTTTACCAAAATTTGTGAGCTTGAAGGAGGACGAGCCAGACACGGGTCAGGACAGACGGACACATGTCGGGTCAGGGAGGAAGAGGGTCATCGGGGAGGGAGAGAGAGGAATAAACAAGACCAAATAAAGAGAGAGTTGAAGGGAAAAGTCAGATTAGAATAAAGATGTCGAGTGTTTTGTTTTGTCTCCTGCACACTCTCTCTCTCACACACACACATTTAGTTTGACACAGGAGCAGGCAGGCACACTGTTTAAACATGTGTGAGCAGTGAAGGGAAAGTACCCAGCTCAGAGAGGAGCGTTTGTATTTAGTGTTTTGTTGCCCTTGGCTCCTGCTTAGTGCAGGTCAGCACATTTCTCTATGCTGAAATCAACCCTCTGTGGTGTGTGTGTGCGAGTGTGTGCGCCTCCAGTGAATCCCCAGGAAGTTATAAATGCGTCTCTCTCTCCCTGGCTCTCTTTCCTTACTCTCAGTGCTCCGAACTGAGCGGCAGGATATCGGTGCAAACCAGAGCAGTTTCATACACTCTACTGTTGAACGGTGTGTAGCCTCACCGATTGTTCCCTACAGTCACAAAGTTTGACACAACAGCATTCACCGAGGGCGTCTTATATCTCTAATATAGCAGGACGTACATAGTCGTGGTGTTAGAAAACTGGAGGAAGCAGGGATGTGTAGTTAGTTACTTTCCGTTTTCCATGTCTTGGCCTCTATAAGTGAAGCGCATCTTGGCTCTTGTAGACTCGATGCTGCACTGACCGTTGTCTCCAGCTTCTTTGTGAGTTTATTTTAACAAAAAACAGCTGCATGTTGAGTCACTCCAGAGGAAAAACAGTTTAATTAAATTTTCTGGGAAGAAACAACAGAAGTGCATTATCATGAAAGTGATGATTTTAATCAAATGGCCGTGTGTCGGACCTGTAAACATATTTGCACCCTTCGACATTACACAACATTATATTCCTAAAAATGGAAAACAGTGTCAGTGCAATAACCACAGCTGAGTGAAGCTGATTTTGTTTTTTCAGATTAGTAGAATTTACGTGTGTGTGCTGTATGTCTCTCTGCTGTGCACACTACACATGGGGCGGAGCCTGCAGGCTGGCGCAGTAACATGAGGATGTGGCAGCAGCACATGTAATTGGTTTCAGATCTACTTCTTTATGTTTTGAGGGTGTGGTTGCGTGTGGGTGCACGTGTGCGTGTGTGAGTGTGTACACACTTCCCTCCACACTTGCGTGAATGCTTGAATCACTCAGTGATTCAAACTTTGTTTTCCTGAAGAAGTTTGAAGAAATTCGAAATTCACGTCATTTATTAGAATGAAAATTTGGCTTGTGAAAATATTAAGTTTTCTACAAAACTTGCACTCTTGAAATATTAATTTGATGAAATACAGAATAATGTAACAATATAACTCTCAGCACAATTTCATGTGAAATGACATTATTTTCACTGATGTCACTATTTGATGTTATATGTATTATGCATGTATACATATTCACATACCCAGACTGAGCTGAGCTTCGCATACTCTGTTCAGTTTGTGCTCCTCATGTGTTTTGAGATATCTGGTCTGGACGTGATCCAGATCCGGATCATCTCCAAGGAAGAAGGAGCCACGGACATTCCTCTACTACAAGAAACATTCCAAACCAATCTGATCGTCTGTTTCTACAGAGCCCCTCAACGTTTTGTTTTTTATCACTACCCGTTTCCTTTCCTCCCATTACCCATTTTAAACATCAATAACTTAAGTGCCACCTGGCGATCAATGCCTTCATATTTGCACTTCTAACCCCCTGCCCCAGCGAACTCCTGTAACTGCTGTATGCGATCCTCAACCTTTGAACTGTGGTACTAACCTCAATCACCTCTGTGTTTCTGAACCAGGCCAGGGAGGGCAGCACAGTTTCCGGACCACGTTCAGGGTTCACGGAGATCCGAGGAGAACAAACGGTCAGCCAAGAGCTCGCCCCACGTCAGAAAGACCTCCCTCTTCCTCCTCCTCCTCTACCTGCAGGGCAAGACCAGGATGCAGTAGTGCATCCAGGAAAAGGTGAGTTACTGGAAAATACTGGTGTAGCCGTAACAGAAGTCCTCATACACTTTTAATATATCTGCCTACACTTCTAGTTTAGCAGGATCTGTAAGAACTGTGCAGTAGATGATGTGATGAAGTACAATACACACACTTAAACCAACTGAACAAGATGTGGCATAATGGCACAGCATACATTCAGAATACAGTATAAGAATCATAAACACTGGTGAAAGGTCAGGGTCAAATTTACATTAAATTCAGTCTGGGCAAAATGCTGATTTATTTATTTTCTACATGGCATTGGAGAGAAATATGGGATATATAGAGAACTGAAATTTTATTTTCTACAATGACAGAAGGGAGCAGAGGTCAGGTAGACTACTGCTGCTCTAAACCTAACTAAAAACAGATGTCGGGGTGAATCCATCTGGAGGCTTCCTTTTACTCACAGCTAACCTGGCAGATTGATGTAGGCTTTGGCTGTCATGGTTATCGTTAGGACGGACTGTCATGAATTATGTGGATTTCAACCCGTAGCAACTGCTGCAACAGTAAAGTGAACAGCGAAGTGATCTGCTGAACTGCTCATCCATCTGTTTCACAAAAGTGTCAATATCATAGTCAGTCAGTCACAGCAGCGTTTATTACTGCAAGCAATGTTTGGTATCAGCCGGTGAAGTTCTGTTTTTTGTCGTCTCTCCTGACTGCAATTGGTCCAAATACCACGTGGCTTGTTGTGTCACAGGCGAGCAGCCAGCGCTTGGATTACTTTTGTGTTTGTTTATTCGGTACTTCCTCTGCTGCTTCTGGAACAGATTGGGACTCAGCCATAGTCAGAACATATGGGATGGAGGATAGAACTTGGATTGGGCCAAACCCACAGCTGGCCTGGTACTTGAATGAATCTTGCCCAGCGTGGACCAATGCATGCCATAAAGGAATTTGAATTTTCAGCGAGTTTTCAGATGAATAAAAACCCGACCAAACAACATCACGGAACCCTCACAGTTCAACAGCCTTTGTCATAATCTATAAACAAAGTCAATATTCACCATACTGTATATCGGTAAAAAAAACGTAAATACAGTCTTTAAATAATTTTGCTTATATTTAAACAATTTCATTCATCATTATTGACCTTCAATATCAAACTGTTGTTAGTTGGGGCCAATAGCTACAGCTAGAAAGCATACGTAAAAGCAGTCTGCTTGGCGGATCACACAGCCTCCGATCTCCAGTGCAGGGCTGTGGAAACATGGAGCTGATCGTTTATTTGGTGGCTAACAGAGCGAACTCACAAACACAAACTTGTGCACGTGTTGGGACAGTTTTACGTTTCCAGTTCACCTATCCTGCATGTGTGCGGGGAGTAAACAAAATGTGTCTCGTGTTTCATGAAGCCAGAGAGCAGCAGAGTGTGGACGCAGCGGGCCAACATGGCTGCTTTTACCCTTATTCTCCAAACATTTCTTGCCCCTTCCCAGCCTTATGCACGAGTAATCAGTGCTGTCAGATGCAGACCTGTCCACATAAATAAATTATTGGGTAACGGGCCGATATCTGCACCACGTCCAGACCACCAGCTGGACATCAACTTACGTAACCAGCTGACGAAATTTAAGTCACCTCAATCCCAGCGAAGAGACGTGGAAATGTATCATTTGGTCTTCAGTATTAGCCCAAAATATCGTATACGTATAATAAAATAATGTTTATGAAATATATGTTGATATATTTATTATTTGAAATATCCACGTGTACAAAAGCACACAAATTTTACCCTTAATTTTTGGGGGCACACAGTGTCCATTGGACAGACACTACCCCCCAGTGCCCATCTTTGGCTACTGCACTTATTGCGACACTAATAGAAATATCGATTCACACGCCTTTATGCCAGATGTCAGAAGATTTCAAGCTCTTCGAAATGAGTCCAGAATCTTTGCAAGAACTTTGTGTAAAGTGGTATCAAAATTCTTGCAGTTCTTAAGGGCGTGGGACTTTACTGAACGTGGTGTTATAGGATGTGGCCTTTTCCTGCTTTACACAGTATGTTTGCTCTTTATTGGACACTAATGACTCTGAACTGATAGACAAATGGATAATATAATAATAAATAATATAATAATCCCCCCAGAAAAATAAATAGATTAAAAAAAATCCGTTCAGGCAACTAAATCATTCTCTCTCTGGGCTCTCTATAAGAGAATTTCATCTAACTTTGTAATCACTTTCACTACTGAAACATTTTATGCATAAAGGTGAACACAATAACTCTTCATGACTGTCTAATATACAAATTGACTGTCTGTACGTCGCCTTGAAGGGGGACAGTCTGGCAGTCTGTTATTGTCTTGGCCTCCTGCCTCTGTCTGTAAGACAATACTAAACTATCTCACCGCCTCATGGTCACACCACATAGCTGTCAGCATATAGAGCACACACACATTAACAGAAACACATAGAGTATGTTTAAGTTTAGATGTTTCCCTATCTGTGTTGACTGTTTATGCCTTGTCTTGATAAAGATAAGCATAAGGACACAATGATAGTGAAAGAAACACTTCTCATCATCTTATCACTGCAGGAGATAGAATAAATCTACAGCATGTTATAGATGCAAACTCTCAGGCTTACCAAAGCATGTTTGTGTGTGTGTGTGTGTGTGTGTGTGTGTGTCTGCGTGTGTGTGCGTGCGTGCGCGTGCAGCCTGGATTACTGTGAATGACAGGTGGTATTTAGAGCCTTTCACAGCTGCTCCGCAATTGGCAAAAGGTAAGGTGTTGAGGGATGTGTGTGTGTGTGCATCACTAATCTCGGTGTCATTTCCAGTTCTCTCTCTCTCTCTGTCTGTCTTTCACTCCTTTGTCTTCTTCACGTGTCCTCTCCGCCGTTCATCTCATCTCCTGCCCTGTTGCTTGTCCCTGCACGCCTGATGTACTTTTCAGTGGTATCTAGTGCATCTAAGTCTTACACAGGCGCACACACAGACACACCTGTTTATCCTTTCCACCTCGTCAACTCACTCTCACCTTCAGTGTAATGACACAGATTCAATGACGGTGGTGCTGTCCTAACCTGTTTGCGGAGACGTGCATCCAGCTTGGGAAATATGCAGACGTGCTAGCAAACACGTGTGCACACATGCAAATAAATACTTTGCACCAGGCATTGTGACCAAATTTTGCTGCACGTTTAATTTTCAACAATATATGATAATATGAGCTTAATTTCAACAAAATGCCTGAACAAGCCCAGATAGAATTTGCCTTATTCTAATAATATTCTGGCTTTAAGAGAGAGACTAATATCAGATGTTCATCAAAAGTTGGTACTCAAATGCTATCATAATCATAGTCATAAACCCCATATCACACAGCCTTGGTTGACACGCACAGTATGCACACACATTAATAGAGCAGATACATACTGTATATATACGTACACGAGAACCCAGAATTACTTTGACCAGAAGAGCCCAAGTGGAACTCTAGGAACACAGTATCACATATTTTAAACGTAGTAGTAACCCGTGATGGATCAGCTTTGAAAACAGACAGTCTCCAGTTGTGGATTACAGCAGATGTTTCAGCGCTGTGTACATGCAAACTAAAATGAATTCATTCAGTGTTTACAGTCAGCTGTTTTTAATAAACAAGAATGGAGCAAACAGAGAAGCAGTGTGTGGAAGGACACATTGTTTCAGCTACGAAGCACATAGAGAGATAGATGTTATGTGTTTTCAAGTTATACCGGAAGGTCTGGGGTGTGGGGTGAAGGGCAGGAATGGAAATGTGATTTCACAAGTCTGGAACCGGGAGAGAGAGAAAATGTGGAGCTGGAATATCATCCAGAGGCATTCAGATGCATCTCTGTGAGCGTCTATACCACGCAGGGCTCATGAATGTTTTGATTCAGATAGTTGGAGACAGCTGGGGCACAGAATTCAGTTGGGACGAGTGTCAGAGATGTTGGGTAGTTTGAGGAGGTGGGTGAAGCATGCTGGATGAGTTGGAGTAGCTCTGTGTACAGCCAGGACAGAGCTGCCGTCCAGATGGGAAATCAGAATGCTTATTGCTTATGTGCAGGGAACAGTTAAACGCCAAGTTAGAATCTCATCTGACAGCCATCTGATGGTCGGAGTGTTCAGGCGGGGAGCTCCCATAAATGACGTTAACGTGCACATTTCAAGAATCGCTTTTGAGCTAAGAGAGTCTTTGTTTTGTGCTTTTCTTCCAGTATTAATTGAGAGCGTTGTGTTGAGAGGAGCTACAAACAAAGCTGAAGACACCGGTGAATATGTGTTCGAGGTGAGTTCTATGATACCACGCACCAATTATCTCCTCCACCCTTCCTGTATTCCTCTACTTCATCACCTCCGACATCCCTCCTCAAATTGATCTTTTTCCATGTCTTCAAGGTCACCTGGTCCGATAGTTTTGTGTCGTCTGTCGTCCGCACTCAGCAGGAAGTGATGGAACTTCTGTCGCAGGTCAGGACCACCACTGAACCACACAGGATGTTAGAAGGCTGTGCTCACATTAAGTCCCTCCTTCCTCTATGAATTCAATTTATTATGATTTTATCTTGTGAATAAGTCACAGCTCTTTGGATTGAATTGACGTCCTGCTATGTGCCCGTCCATTATATGCATTTACAACTTGCATTTACATTTTTTAACAGTTTTTTTCTTGTCTCCATGATCTATTTGGCTGCAGACCAACTACCAATGTATGGTGTAATCATGTACAAAGGCCGCTGCCCTGCTTAATCTACAGATTGAGCTTTGGCAGGGGAAAGAATGAAAGGAATTATAAATCAGTATTACCATGAATAAACCTCAAATATCAGAATATTTGTCCGTTGTCAAAATTCCACATTTTTTCCTGTTTTCTGGCAACTTTAGTTTTGTTGGCAGACAAACACAATTAAGACAATAACGTATTTGGTTTATTATGATTTATTATATCATCAGAGTAACAAGGAAGTCATCTCAATACTGAAATGTTTTTTTTTGTTTCTAAGCTCTCACAGGCATTTCCTGATGAAGGAGTGGAGAAGTTCCTCCCTCAGTCCCTGGAGCTGGACCCCAGGTTGGTCTCATAACTCAGCCTGATTATGAGCAGTTTGTCCCTGATTTTAAAGATGAATAAATACTGTTTATGTCTCAGATACATAAATGAATGTGCTGAAAATCTAAATAATGGACAATCATGGAAGACTGTACTTTTTCGGTCACAGAAAACTTTTTAAATTGTAATTTAACATTTACTCTGCAATAGCAAGCAAAGGTCAATTATTACTTTGTCTTCTTTTAATGAAACTGTATTTCTTGACCAGGAATAAAAAAAAACATCAGGCAAATTATTCTTTCATCCCTTTGGCCACCCACCTCTGTTGTTCTTTTGCTGTCTCTGTCTCTCCATGTGCTCACGCCCCTGTCTATCTGCCTGAACAGGTGTCTCACATCTCTGCCCTGCCATGTCCTCCAGAATCCAAGTGTCCAAGTGTTCTTCACCTCCACCAGGCCTCGCTCACCCAACGGTCCTCCTTCCCTCCCTCCATTAGCCTCCTCCCCTGGGATGGATCCTGGCACCCCAGCATGTCCTTTCACCTCCAGTTCTGGTAAGTCAATCAATCATGTGACAAACTATTCAACACAAGAGTACAGTACATCTATACATATGCAATGTATATACAGTATGTACTTGGATATATACACATTCAGTATCTATTAATTTTAATCACAGGTTTAAAAGTTCAAATTATAAAGTGATGACACAATAATAAAAATGATTAAAAATGCTATCAGTATGTTAAAATGTTAGATAAAATGTTTATAAAAAAATATTTAAGATAATTAAAAAAGACAAGATTAAGGTAATAAAATGATTAAATAAGGAGAGAGAGGTTATGAGTACATATAGTAAGTTGACTAAAATAATAAATTAAATTCAAATAAGCAAATAAAAGTGCAGTTGCATAAAAGTAATATCAGTCGTTAAGTCATTAATCTTATCAAATTTATTATCTGCAAGATTGATGATTTAAAACAGTCAGATTTTGTTTTTTATAAATAAGGAAAGAAGCTCAAAAGTCACTTCTGGTTCATTTAATGTTGGCAAACTGCAAAGAAATGAGATGGCAGCAGGATATTTACCAGCCAGATTTGAACCTTTACATTTTAAGAGTCTATAAAAACAGTCGGGTGGGGGGAAGGAATAGACTTTATTGATCCCACACATGCGAAATTCACATTACAGCAGCTCAAAAGGTACGAAAAGGTAATAAAAACAGACTACAAATAGAATTGAAAAAATAATAAAATCTTATTCAACAAATACTATATACAACTATTTAACTATACTAAACTATATTCAAATACATACTTAACTTAATATAACTATATTTACCAAAAACAGAACTAAACCAAACACACTGAGCAATACATAGCATACAGTACACTGCACATATTACATACAAAACATAGGTCAAGATGTCAGATTTGATGTCTGAGGTTTGGGGTACGGAGGTGATGAAGGCCGGGGGGAGGGGAAGAGGTGAGAGGATTTGAAGTTTGGCTTTAGGAGGTGTGTGGGTGACTGGATGCTGGGGTTTATTTTAGTCCGCTGTGGGAATTTAGAGTGGCATGTTTGTGTTGGAAGCCTAGAGTGCCGTGACCTCACGTTGGTGTATGTGTGTGCACGCGTGTGTCTGACTTCATCCTGGAGAGTATTTATAGCGCCAATGCAGAGAGTGAATTTGTGTGTGCTTGAATGTTTTTCTATGGTGTGTGTGTGTGTGTGTGTGTGGGAAAGCCATGTTAATAGGACTGTGTCTGTGTTATAACGTGTTGGTCCAAACGCTCTGCCCTCCAGTGGGATTTATCACAGCCAATCCTACATAAGTCACAATACAAGGCTGCAATGTGACATTTATTACAGCGAGAGCGTCGCAGGCCGTTTCATGTGTGCATAAATTATTTTGATGGCCTGATTCCAGCAAACACTTATGAATCTCACTCACTGAATCTTTCTGTTTAATTCTATCTTCAGTCTTTTTCAGTCATTAAAAGTTCATTACAAATTGACACAAATTACCAAGTTAACAGACAAAAGCTTTTATCGGAGAAACTCACAGTTTGGACTCAGTGACGTCTGACACTCCAGGCTACAAAGACTAGACTAGACTAGACTAGACTAGCTGACAGAGGAAATCTCTGACAAATGAAGTGCTGCGTGCATATATATAACTGTGTAACATCAATATAGACAAAAGTATAAAAGTACAAAATTCACATTTTAGAATCCTTTTACTCACTTGATAAGTAATAAATGTTGTATACGTTGGAAATGACGATATTGTTATTCTCTTATAAAGATATCGGGTGTATGCTGCAGTACAGAGGAGCCAGCAGGTAAGCTCTCTCTCTCTCTCTGCCCACCTGCCTGTCATTCGCTCTCTCTCTTGTTCGCTCGCTCGCGCTTTTTCTCTCGCTCTCTCTCGTTCACTCGCCCTCGCTCGTTCTCTCGCTCTCACTCGCCCTCGCTCGTTCTCTCGCTCTCTCTCGCCCTCGCTCGTTCTCTCGCTCGCTCTCTCTCGCTCTCTCTCGTTCTCTCGCCCTCGCTCGTTCTCTCGCTCGCTCTCTCTCGTTCTCTCGCTCGCTCTCTCTCGATCTCTCTCGTTCTCTCGCCCTCGCTCTCTCTCGCCCTCTCTCGCTCTCGTTCGTTCTCTCGCTCTCTCTCTCTCGTTCGTTCTCTCTCGTTCGCTCTCTCTCGTTCTCTCGTTCGCTCTCTCTCGTTCTCTCGCTCGCTCTCACTCTCGTTCGCTCGTGCTCGCTCTCCCTCTCTCTAGCCCTGACTGTCTCTCTCTCCCTACTTCTAGGGCAGTATACAGAGTGGCCAGCGTCCAGCCAGTCGTGAG
>OMNV01006089.1:16882-27224 GCA_900303265.1 Brotula barbata
ATTCTCTTATAAAGATATCGGGTGTATGCTGCAGTACAGAGGAGCCAGCAGGTAAGCTCTCTCTCTCTCTCTGCCCACCTGCCTGTCATTCGCTCTCTCTCTTGTTCGCTCGCTCGCGCTTTTTCTCTCGCTCTCTCTCGTTCACTCGCCCTCGCTCGTTCTCTCGCTCTCTCTCGCCCTCGCGCTCGCTCTCTCTCGCTCTCTCTCGATCTCTCTCGTTCTCTCGCCCTCGCTCGTTCTCTCGCTCTCTCTCGCTCTCTCTCGTTCTCTCGCCTCTCTCGTTCTCTCGCTCGCTCTCTCTCGCTCTCTCTCGATCTCTCTCGTTCTCTCGCCCTCGCTTGTTCTCTCGCTCTCTCTCGCTCTCGTTCGTTCTCTCGCTCTCTCTCTCTCGTTCGTTCTCTCTCGTTCGCTCTCTCTCGTTCTCTCTCGTTCGCTCTCTCTCGCTCGCTCTCTCTCTCGTTCTCTCGCTCGCTCTCTCTCGTTCTCTCGCTCGCTCTCTCTCTCGTTCGCTCGTGCTCGCTCTCCCTCTCTCTAGCCCTGACTGTCTCTCTCTCCCTACTTCTAGGGCAGTATACAGAGTGGCCAGCGTCCAGCCAGTCGTGAGCGTCCAAAGCTCTGTACTGACTCCCTCCAATCCTCAGGTCTCCTCCCTTCCACTTCCTCTACCTCCTTCCGTTCCTGCAGCCCAGCACTCTCCTCTGCCGCTGTGCCTCCCTTCTGCTCTGGCATCCACTCCTGCCCAGGTCTCCTTATCCGTCGGGGGTGATGCTCACTCCCAGCAGCACCATCAGCACCAGCCCAGTCCTCTACTTCAGTCCCCGTCATACTCCCAGACCCAGCAGCCCCACCTTCAGCCCAGTACAAAGCCTCAGTCGGTGTCCCAGTCCCAGCACCTGTCCCATCCTCAGACAACAGCCTACTCACATTCCCAGACCCTCCCATTTTCCCAGTCCTATTCCCAAACGCAGCCACCATCCCAGTCCCACGTCAACACTCCGGAGCAAAATGGCATCCTGGACTGGCTCCGCAGGCTCCGGCTCCATAAGTACTACCCTGTATTCAAACAGCTCACTATGGAGGAGGTGGGTGTCGGTTTCCATTCTGTGTACCAAACAAAAAGTAACACAATTAATCGACTTCTCAATGAATCAGTAATTGCACCCATAAAAGCTTATTTACACTGTTAACCAGTACGTACATGTCTGCTCTTGTTTCTACAACATTTTTAACCTCTTTCTCCATATTGTACAGTTTTTAGCGCTGACGGAGGAGGACCTGAACAAATACGACTTAACCCAAGGAGCAAAGAAGAAACTCAAGACACAACTCGAGCTACAAAAGTCAGTTGAACAGATTGCTACACCAATAATGCAGCTTTTTTTCCAACTTTGTGTCTGCACACACTGTGAGCACATTGACTGATAGCTTGCCATTCTCTGGCAAAAAAAAAAAAAAAAAAAAAGTTCTGTAATGGTTCCGCTAATCTATGATAACAGATTGCGTTGATATTTTTCAGTGTGAAATTTTTTTATTGCACTGACGGCGCTCAAATCTGTCCTCTGGAGTGGGATTTGACGACCCCATAAGTCTGTGCAAACTGAGGCATTGCTGCTTATTAATCATTAACAGACAAACTGATGGGCACCGTGAAGTTCGAACAGTAATGGTCTATACAGCTGAGCTGGTATAGATAAGCTGTACTTGTGCGGCGATAACTGACAGAGACGTGTGCCAAACACAATTATGTGCATGAGAAGACACATTCATGCTCTGACTTCTTAAATACACATACCTGACATGGGAACCTGCTCTTGTTATCTCATCATCTTGTTTCCATTCCAAGTATCAACACATTCCCATTAAACAAGCGACAGTGTGTGTCTGTGTGTGTGTGCGCATGCTTAAACAATACCTAGAAAATGGAAAGTTCCTGCAGTCATTTTCCACGTAAGGGGCCAGCAGATTTGTAGAGCTGCAGCCGGGACGTAGACACAACTGTAGAGTGGACAATGTCTCCCCCTGGTGGTGATAAAGTGACAGCAGCTGTTTGCCAGTATTTTGTCCATCCATCCATTATGTGAAAAGTTTCTCTGCGTTAGGGTTGTGGTGGGGCTGTAGCCTCACATACACTGGACAATACTCATGTCTCATGAAGAAAACATGATGAACCATATTTGGTATAGACTATTGGTCTTACTTGTTTTGTTGTGTGTATATCCAGCAGAGAGATGAAGATGGAGAAGCGTTCCTGTAGTGGCATCGCCAGGGTAACCCCCTCCAGTCACATGGGACCTTCAAGTCACCCCACATCTACTGCAGGTAGCTCATTCATTCTAAAGTGAGTTTGGATTTGTAAGTTGTGAGAGAGAGCACATAAGAACATAAAAGGTGATTTGACGATCACGTTCAGACTGTGGCTGTAATATCTCCTACTGTGAACAGTACAATCATCAAATGAAAGCCACCAGATTTAATAGGAACAAAAAGTCTTACATTCTGCAATAATTGTGCATTGAAGGTGAGCTGAGGGTGGAGGTGGATTCTGTGGCCCATCATCATCATCATCATCCCGTGGTCAGAGATAGCAGCTCATCCTCTGGCTACTCCAGCTCATCCTGCTCCCCTCGAACATCTCTAAACCGTGACTCGACCTTCGACAGGCCCAGAGACATTCACCGGCGTGAGTCTTCACAAGGCACAGTCAGCATGAAGGAGTGAAAACGGGACAGATTTCAGTTTTTCAAGACAAACACTGCAGTGAAATCATGAATTTGGGGCTCAAATGTTGCAGAATTATGACTTTTTTCTCAGACTGTTTTTTTCCTTGGGCCTAATTCTCTTTAACGTTAATTTTCAACTATTACTATTCGGGAAATTAGTCATAAAATGGAACAAGTTTACTTTAATTTTCTTAATTTTTTTTGTTAAAATGTAGACAAAAGCACCATTTGAACTGTGTCAACATCAACTTAATAAAAACACATTTCCATCACAAAGCTGGAATTCCTCATGAAAGGAAGAAGGCACACACACACACACACACACACACACGATCACCAGCAAACGCTGTCCTTTTTGAGTGATCCTTCTGAAATCCCTGCCAGTCCTCCATGGCGTTCTCAACATACCGCGTTCTTTCTCTCTGCCTCAGGTGTATCTGGTCCTGATGCAACAGCAGCAGGGGCGGGTCCAGAGAAGGACAGATCGAGTGTCGTTCTCCTCACCTCCAGCTGTCCAACAGGATCGGGTCGACCGACGGCTCAGGTGCTTCCTGTCCAAACCGATCCAGCTCCTCCGCTTCCGTCCTCCTGCTCTTCTCACCTCCCATTCAGCCTCCTGCAGTCTCCACACCACCCCCAGGCCATGCTCTCTCCGACCTCAAATCCAGCACGGATCTTGACTTCCCCTCGCAAGCCCAGGACATCTCCACTTTGCGCAGACGACAGGACTAAGCCGCTCGGCTCGGGTCTGCCTGCTGCTGGTGCCGGTTTTAGTTCAGGGTTTGGTGGGGGTGTGGGGGTCAGGGTGGAGAACATGTTCCCAGGGTTGAACGTGGACGGCCCCCCTCATCCCCAGGACTCTGTGGTCTGCCGTGGCCTTGCAGGAGGTCTAATGATAGAAACCAGTTCTGCTTTAACTTCCACCTCGAACAGTCTCCACCATGTGTCCCACCCTCCTCTCCACTTCCACCTCTCATCATCTTCATCGCCCACTCCATCTGGATACTACTCCTATCCATCTACCTCCTCTTCCTCATTTTCTTCTTTCCCCTCCTCCTGTCCCACCACAAAATCAGCTTCCCAGTCCGGGAACTCTAGTGGTGGAGGTAGCTTTGTTCCCATGGCAACTGCAAGCAACGTTCCAGTGGCTGCAGTGCCTGGAAATACGTACTGTCCATCTCAACCTACCTCCAGCCCCTCCCCCTCCCCCTCCTCATCCTCCTCTCTGGATGGCCCGGCTGTTAACCAGGCCAGGAGCCACACATCTTCCCTGTGCGTTTGCAGCTCCTGTGGTTGTCGGGGGAACTGCGGTGCCTACGGGGCGTTGCCTGGATACGCAGCGGCTGGCTACCTGCAGCAATTTCCTACCGGCCCGTCCCTCTTCACCTTGGGTCCTCTTCTCCATCTCAGCCCGTTGATTGCTTCATCTACTGGTGGAGGAAACGGAGCAGCACAGTTGTCCTACCCAATGATGGTCCCGCCTCCCATCTACCACCACGGCCCCGTGTCGCACGACCAGCAGCAGGGCTTTGGCTTCTACCAGCCCCATGGCATGTTGGGAAACGGAGGCCAGAAACGGGCAGCAGGGAATTTGTCCTGTTATAACTGTGGAGCCAATGGACACAGAGCAGAGGACTGCAAGCAGCCACCGATGGATTCAGCACAGCAGGGTGAATCAATGAATGCATGAGTTATTGATTATGTTTGTGCCGTTCATCTTAAAGACTTCCTCAGTTCTAAAATGGGTGGGAAAAGATGCTTGGCCCACGAGGTGGCCGTCGCTGGAACAGTTGCACCCACTGTGAGGACGTGGACGTGAGATAAGCAAGGACCCAACCCCGACCCACACCATTTAGAACTGAAGAAACCGTTTGGATGAACGTCTACAATCATTGTACGTCTGTAGGGAAATTTGTTCTCTGCACAGCTGAAAGGAGCATTTAAACCCGCAACATTTGCTTTGAGGCAATTGTGGTAGCTACTGTGCAGCGATTCTGTCCTATCAGCGGTCCTGTAAGGGGAGGAATAATAGAAATTAATACGTAAAGATTTGGGCTACGTCCACACCAAGTCAGATAAATCCTAAAAAAACGTTTTTGCCCCCCAATCCACACTAAAACTGAAACTTTTCAAAAAGTGCATCCAGAGTAGATAGATATGGACTTACTGTGTTTTTGTTGCAGTATCTGTGAGGAAAACAGACGGATTTGAAAAGGCTGAGGTATGACTGTGATGCAATTCTGTCATGTGATCCTGGATTTGACCAAAACAAACATGGAGGGGGGAGGGGGGGCGACGCAGTATAAACATTGGTTGAAAATACTTTCATGTAACATAAGCAGTATTCCAGCAGAAAAGACAGCATTTCATATCATATAAAAACAATGTTGTTCTTTATCCAGCTTAGTGTTAACAGAGCCTTAATTGACTCCTGTCTGAATAAACAGTAGTTTTTAAAAATGGTGCCTCGTAGATAGCTGATTGATAGTCTATAAGTCTAGATTGAAAAGATAGCCTAACTGTAAATAGATCCATAGGGAGAAGATTTCATGGAGTTCAGCCAATATTCCAAATGCTGTTTCTCATTCAGCTTTACTCCATTAATGTCCCTTTTAACACATGGCAGTAATACAAACAAAGCAGGTATAATCTGTTACTGCCTGAGGCTTCATCCAGCTGACTGCTGCCAAATCTTGACCACATCTGTCTTTTCTGTTCCACAGGGACATTTAGACTGAAGTACACTCCTCCCTCTGACAGTAAGGACTCAGGGGACTAACCACAACAAACACCAGGGGATTTGAACCATCAGGCCACCAAACAGCAGCCAAGGAGCATCAAAAAGGACAGATGGTCAACCGTTCAATGACTAGACACCAGAAACACGGCTCCGTGCATTTGATGAATCCTTCTGTGATTCGTGTCTTCAGATCCAGAAACATTACAGTGGTAACAGTGCTCAGAGGCGCTGGAAGGCGAGGTCAGGTGATGTTTACAGCTCGTGGGTGGACCACGCCCACACCGTACACATTTACATTTCATCTACTTGTGACTTACATATGCTGTCTGTCAGATCAGATAGCATTGGATCATCTGGAGAAGGAGATCACGTCAATGCCAGGATGTTCAAGTTGGTCCATTTTGTCTCCACGATCAACCCGCCAACACAAAAGCAGGGAATTGATTCTTCCAACATTGGTTCCTCTCGTATGTTCCCGTTCACAAGCCACCAAGAACGAAGAAGAACCACTGAGATATTCATTCTGCCAGCCAAACTCTGTTTGCCAAAGGAAGTGAGAGGCAGCGGGAGTAATTCAATAATTACTTAACAAAATAAGATGTTTCAATAAGTTGTACTGTGTTTATCAGAATACTTTGTGAGGTTTTGAATCTACGTATTGGTTTGAAAATGTTTTCTCGCGTGTTTAAGACTTTGAGAGAGCTGCTGGGCAGGACCCAGGGCGTTGAAGACTCGAGGATAGCTGATCCTTCAGATGAAACTTTATCTGTTCCCCAGGAGGGCACAGCACTGGGACACAGGGAGTTTATTTAAAAATACTAAACATAGCTTTACAGGCACATGATATGTCTGATCATGTGTACAGTTCTGTGCTTTTCTATGATAAAAATGTCTTTTCTTAAGAGCATGGTGTTATCTCGCTCTGAAACCACCAGCAAACAAACCTGAAAGTTGACATACAATCATTAGGGCTGTCAAATTGTTAGAAATTGGAATCACGGGTAGTGGCAAAGTTTGTCTAGTTAATCGTGATTAGTAGCCAAATGAATCACATTTTTAAATGCTCACATTTTAAGTATTGATCCCAAGAACAGTAGCTTTAAATGTTTGTAGTTTCAGCTCTGCAGCAATTGGAACAAAAACTTCCCTACCGACATTTTTAGTGTACAACAGCAGCTACTGAATTCGAGTTTAAGTTCTGTGCACTTACGAATAATTTCAGATTTTAAAAAAACTATTTTACGGCCCCAAAAATCACACAGATTGTACAGCAGATGAATGAGACTGAATAGAAATTTGCTGGCATCGATTTGCTATGGGTTTAGCAAATGTGCCCCTTAGACTTTTGTTTTCACATCACATACCAAAGAGCTTACTGTTATTTGTGTTGTTGAACCTTGTACAGTATTTGTGGTTTAGTTCCTCATGCTGGACAGTCTGACCCTTTCTGAATCACTACAAAGCCAGCGTGCATGTTGCTTCATCCTGTGTGAGAGCGTGTATGAGGACAGTTATGCTGATTATTTTCAGTTCAGGTTTTATATTGTCCAGTGTGTTTTATATTTCAAATCAGAAGGCTGAGAGGGAAAAAAAAACAAGTTTGGGTAATAAAATAATTTATGGTATTGCATTTCAGCACTTGTGAGTGTAAATGATTCTGACCCAGTCCATGCCAATGTGAAAGGTTAAATTTTACGCCAACATCTTCCAATTAATTTCCATTTAAGTTTGAAACTGAAGAGACAATTTTTCTGAATTTGGTTCTGATTTTGTCAGGTCTCTGAACATTATCTATAACAATTAATTTTCCATATCACACCTTCTGATATTGGTCAGTCTCTGTTAAGACGGTCAGATTCAAGTTTAAAAACCACACGAGTGGACTGGACAAGTTAAACTTAGAACAACACTCCAGATTACATCTCATTTCATCATCCACCATTCAAGAAAATTACAGGGAACACACTGAAACCTGACCTAGTGTATACTTACCAGTGTAAGAATAGACTTTGCAGAATGCTACAAAACACAGAAATATGTTCAGGCTTCTGATCATCTACACCAGTGTTTTTTACCTGTATTAGTTGTTTTTTTGTTGTTGTTTTTAGCAGGATTACTGACAACAAAAGTCAGTAATTCTGAAAAAAAGTTTTGAATGATGTTTATCTGAAGTATCAGTGACCGTAATTATACCTTGAGTCTTCAAACCAGACATTAAAAAGTGAACCTTAAGGAAATCCATTGTGTCATGTAGCAGGACAAAGACTTTGTCCTGCTACATTATCTGGATATGAAGGGACATCATACAGAAAATGCTAAACCAAGGTCTTTGTTCTTTTTTTTATTGTTTATAAAATACTGACATAAATACATAAGAGGAGGCTGTGTGATATACTTGAGTGTGATGTGTGTGAAACAGAGGAGCAGGCAGAAACACAGCACGGAAACAAAAGCTCCACCCCTCTGTTACAAACACACAGTGGTTTTTACACATCAGAATGAAATCACCTACAAGCAAAGAGTTAAGACACTGTTATACAACAAGATAAAACAAAATATAAAGAAATAAAACACTAAAAAAGAATCTACGTCTCCATCTGTAAGGAGGAGAATGAGGACACAGAGAGGAAGTCTGACCGCAGGTGGTACAGGAAGTGTGGACTATCTACAGACAAACTAGATGCTTTGAAGGCAACTTCCTTCCGAGTATGGACACACTTGGTACAACGGGTAAAATCAACGCGACCACCCTTTTCCTTCATTGCCTTAATGATTACTTGTGACAAAGGAAGTGAGGAAATGGGGATGAACAAGCAAACCGCCCCACGGTCATGAGTCATTCACCCGACGCTCTCTGTAGTGTGCAAAGTCTCTCAGTGGAACTCTTTTCTATTCAGCGTCACACTGCCAAAATTGTCTTTCACACCAAAGCCTTTACAAATTACAATCACCTGAATCATGAGCAAAGCTGTTTCCCAATATCTTACATTTATTCTGAAAATTCTGTAGGCTACAAGGCAGGGGCGATAACACGCTGGAGGACCATAAAGTGAAAGTGACGAGACACAGAAAATGATTAATAAGTCATCGTGGACCCCAGTTTATAGGGCCAGCTGCATGGACTGAGCATTCGTCTAAAGCGGGATCTGTGTGGCTCATCCACAAGTACAGCATCTACTCTACTTTGTTTTTTACCTTTCTCTGACAACGGCACCCAAATCCTTACGTAATTTAAAACGGCAATATCCCCAAGACCCGTTTGAAAATGAGGGTTGGCTTTGTTCACTGGCTAATGTATGGATGTATGGGCGGTGCTGCGACTGCTGCATCCTCATAATAAGCACTACCCGAAATGTATATGTAATATACATTCATAAACCATAGTAACATCCTAAGATACGAGTGAGTCACTAACCACGATATGAAAAATAAATGCAGCCAACGGCTCCGCACGTTGCGGAGACACGATAACGATGCAGACAAACACCAAAGACTCTATTGGCCGTAGACTGAGTCTGATTTGGGGATTTTTGCCACCGTCAACCCTTGTTGTGTGATCAGAATTCAGAAAGGGAGAAAATGTGGGCAGAAATGAACCTAAACTGGGTAATGTAAGTGTAGCGTAAAACTACCATTGTCCAATCGTCTGCCGGGTGGAAAAAGAAGGTATTCATTGGGCAGTCACGGCGCCAAATGTCTCCTGGGAGGCGTACACCATGTAGAGGAAGCCATCTTGGTCACGTTCGCGCTCGTACACCTCCGAGATGGCCGCTGAAACCGAAACCATGCTGTGACCGTTGACCAGCAGGAAGAAAGCCTGGTTCGAGTTTAGCTGAAGGCGCCTCCTGGTGGACAAACAAACACATGGCGGAGTCAGGAGGAGAGAGGAGGAGAGGAGTGGTGTGGTGATGACAGGACGACTGAAGAAACGAACGCTAACCTGATAATCTTGATGAGTTCGCTCATGTTGACGTGGTCCGGCACGAGGAACTTGGTCTTATCCAGGATGGGGAGCTGTTTTTCTCCTTTATACCGCTCAATGATCACCTAATGGAGACACACACAGGCCTCGGGATGATGTCTGGCGTCAGCGTTTACGATCAACAGCAGGAAGATGTTGGAGTGCGACGACGTTAAACACATCTCCGACCACGGTCCAGCTGTTTGTTTGGTTTTTGAGACACATTTTACATCCTGGCGGCCACGAAAGTAGTGCGAATTTTTGCGTCGGTTCTGTTAAGCAGCATTCCACGCGCAGAGAATGGCATTCTGATCAGGTTTACACATGGGAGAGAGCATGCTGGGAGGTAGGACCAAAATAACCTGATCGGATAATCTCTGAAGCTCCACCCTGATATAATTTGCCTGCAGTCATCATCGATGAGCCTTCGCTCTTTATCTCTGAACACCTACGCCAAGTCCCACAGGCGTACTGTGGCCTCCTTGACTTTTATTGTGTGCATTTACAATGCGTTGGTACATTTTGTTTTTTCTAACTTGTCCGTTTACAGCGGCTTTGTTGTCCTTCCTCCTTTAAGTAAATACCTCCTCCCTCATGAGAGAAACTACACATTGTTTTGAATGGATGGGCCTGGTTGTATATCAACCCCCAAAAATAAATAATAACCTCCATGATAATCACCTAAAGCTCTGGTGCAGCTTCAGAGCAGGAGTAATATTACAGTGACACGGCGCCTCTGACTCTGATATTACCTTGACTTGACAGTTTATAACCCCAGGAGAGTACATAGTGTATCAGAGTGTGTGTGTGTGTGTTTAAGATGAGGAAGCCTTGCTTGTCACAGCAGGTGGAGGGCAGCAGTGTCATTCTATCTCTTAATGACCAAATGAGCAGGAGAAACAGGAGATAGGTAGGGGTGTG
>OMNV01006089.1:27393-42526 GCA_900303265.1 Brotula barbata
GGGCACAAATGCCTTTACTCTTTAAGCAACAGTGTGGGCAACCACACCTTTGCTCAGACGTGCTGTAACAGTTACCACACACTCGTCATACTGTATATGAGTGTGTGTGTGTGTGTGTGTGTGTGTGTGTGTGTGTGTGTGTGTGTGTGTGTGTTTAAGATGAGGAAGCCTTGCTTGTCACAGCAGGTGGAGGGCAGCAGTGTCATTCTATCTCTTAATGACCAAATGAGCAGGAGAAACAGGAGATAGGTAGGGGTGTGTGTGTGTGTGTGTGTGTGTGTGTGTTTGTTTGTTGGTGGTTGTTGAGCACAAATAGAAACTCTCTCTCAAGAGCAGTGAGGAACAACTGCTGGGGTAATTACACATGGAGGGAATGAGATACTCTCAAGATCAATCAATCACTGAACAATAAAACAACAGAAGAGTCTCCATGAGACCCTGGTGAGGAGGAGGAGGAGGAGGAGGAGGAGGAGGAGGAGGCTCGAGCTCAATCAGAACTAGTCTGACGAGGACGTCATATTTTACATTTCAAACAGAAAACCAGGAAACGCGCTGCGAGTGAAGGCCACCGCAGCTCGTTGGAACTTGTTTCTGTCTTCCTGCAGATGTATCTGCACATTTGGTGGTTTGACTTTACTTCACTGTGGTTTGAGACTGAAGTTGAGGAAATGAAGACTTGTTTATTTGACTTGTTTATTTTCACCCCTTTGACTTTAGTGCTCACTCAAACACTGACTTGTGCGGGTGAGGTGTGGCTCTTACCGGTATCTTGCTGGGGTGCTGCTCACGGATCAGTCTCACATCTTCTACTCTCTGTTCTGTAGAGCAGACAGACAGACGGGTTAACAGACATCCACCATTAAATACATATAAAACTCATCCTGCTCCTTTAAAGTTGATGCAGATGTTTCCCTGTCCTAGGATAACAAAAGGCCAAACAACTGAATCACGGTGTGATCATGCCGTTCCAGAATAACCAGCAAGTTACTAGACAGAGCTCAATTAACAAAACACAGATAGTATACAATTTGATTGATATCACCCATATTTAAAATGTGACATTTTATTTAAATGTGGTAATATTTTCCACAAATGCCCCATACATTGTAAAAAATTCATTCAGATACACGTGACAAATATTGAAGAGGACTACAAAGTAACATTTGAAGTATGGATGTTCTCAGTGAGGCACGACTGCTAAGTTCTCAGCCAGAAACAGGAAGATGCTGAGGACTATCATTTTATGAATGTAATTCCAGAATGTTTTGCAAATTCACCAATTCACAAACAGACACTAAGGATGTTAAGGGCAGCCAAGGAAAGGACAAAGGGGGTTCAGAAACCCTCCAGCACCGGTGACAGACGTGCAAGACTCTGAACTTGGCAATCAACCTCTGTATATCTGTGTGGGTGTTTCTTCTCCTTCTAACTTCTAACAATGAAAACAGATTCACGCTGACAGAGCAGAGTTCACAGCACAGCTAGTGAGGTTCAAGTTTTTTGTTACTGGATTGAGATAAATGAAAACAACAGATAACACGGTTGGGTTACTGCCCTTTGCACTGACATCGTCAAGAAATACTTCGTCTGATGGTCACACAGATACAGTGTGAAGAGACAACAAACAAAAATACTGAGAAAAAATACACACAATCGACACTGCAGTCCTAACTTAGCATCATTTTTCATTGTGAACTATATATATATATATATATGACAACAACAATTACTGACACTGAGGCCATGTTCATCAGGGTCTTGTGTTGTAGAGTTAAACCAATTAAACTGAAGTGACACGATGCGTCACTGTGACCCAGATTTGTGACACTGCGCTGACAATGTTTACACGGAGGCCGCTGACTAAGGCAACTGACGCTAATTCTATCTCCTTCACATTCAAGCTAATTCTATCTCCTAATTCAATCAGCTGATTCCACAGGAAAACACAAGTTTGTCTTGGATGTGATTACCTTTTAAAAACAAACTTTAGGAAATAAAGAGCATTGCTGTTCCATGATTACATTTCAAACTGAATGAGCTCACTGACAGACACAAAGACGTGCTCTTCCTCTCTCTGTTTCTGTGTGTGTTCTATGTTGTCTGTGTCATCAGCGTGAGCAACAAGCAGCCTCTGAGTCATCTTTCTTTATATATCGCAAAACAGGAATCAGTTGCACTTCAGGCCCTTGGATTTTCCACATCCTTTCTGATATGTCTATCTTGTGATACACTATAAATACATACATATATATATATACAGCTGCTTGTGAAGAGAAATTCAGGGATCTGCTACTGTTTAAGTCAATTTCTAGAAAAATATGGACTTCCTAATGTTTACAAATCCAATTACATTGTACAATGTCTTTCCTTCCCTCTCTGGGTGGTGCATGTGGCAGTAATGTATATCTAAAATGGGTATTGAAGCTTTCTCGAGATGATACAGACATTCATAATTCACTTTGCTTAACAGAGACTGTTCAGTCTGTGGAACAAATTTAAGATGATATTGCAATGAAAAAAATGATAGTGATGAGTGTACATGTTTTCATGTTTTTCTTCTTTCAAGCACTCTGACAACATAATTATGGTCACGTTAAATTACTCTTCACCTCACATTTGTCCAATATTAGGTTTGTATATTCAAACTATCGTTGCCTCAGTATTTGAATGTTTTAGCCGGAGCCTTGCTAGCAGCTCACGTGGACAAAGCCACGTACAGGCGTGGATTTAGTGCTTTTAAACTCAAGTGTGAACACACAAATAAAAGACAACTTGAGCTTTTTACTAAACTCACCACGTGGCTGAGGTTCCGTGAATCTTTCTTGATATCTAAGTCATATATTTAATATTTACCGTCCGTCTCTTGTACCATGCTAACGCCATCGAGGCGCGCGCGCACGTGCGAGTGGTTGTGTAATTTTGGACGTAAATAACGTGACGGACCCGGAAGTCCGTTTTTTCTGCTGTGAGGACATACTGGGAATCGGTTTCATGGGAAAACACACACAAACGTCACAAACGGTGAAACTCTACTCCAACCTACGATGACCAAAACGTTACTTCACCGAGACATCCGCCTAACAAATGAATTCGTTGACACTATTAAAGAACATTAAAGGCTAGAAGAAGCCATTTATCCCAGTTAGCTTCTGCGTTGGCCACCTTTTATCTTCATATGTTTACTCTGCTACTGTGTCTAAATGTGATAAATGTATCTGTGTTTAACACAATAACTCCACTCTAATCATCCCCAAATGACTGGACACGCAATATATTGGTAATACAAGTTATGTTAAGTTCTAAGCTGTAAGGTGTGGACTCATGGTTACTGCCAACATACATGATGTTCCTTCCAAAAAAATAACACAAAACATGTTCGGTACCATAAGTTAAAAAGATAATTAATACAAGAGAGTCACTGAATACCAAATGTACACAGACATTTTAGGGATACACTCTAATGTCTAAAGGACATTAAAAAAAATCAAGACCATCATTTAGATGATTACTCAGCAAAAATTCCACGAAGCGCAATGACGCAAAGGCACTCGACTTTTAATTTAACCATTACTAAATGCAACACTCTTATCATTAATGCAGTATGACAAAGACAACTAAGCCTGAAAAACTAATGTTAGATGACGAACTACGTCAAAGACGAGCTAACTGGGCTAGGAGGACACAACTGAAAGTGAAGGTGCCCATAGGCCGCGGCCTAAACGTTCAACCGAGTCTCTTTCTCTCTTTCTCTCTGTCTTTCTGTTTTAAAGTGCTCCTCTTCACCTCCACACTCGGCCCCATCCCCCAATCCTGCAGCTCCTTCGACACCACAAACAAACAGGCACACGCAGCGACAGATTATCCAACTCGACTCCGCGTTCTTCGATAAGTCGACAGGGCCACAGGCCTTCACACACGGATACAATAATAACATTTATTATCAGCTGATATAGAATCCAATCAATCAATCAATCAATGTACACATCTGCAACATACAGTTTGACTTCGTTGGACAAAATGGGCAACATGAACACGGATTTGTTTACCGCATTAATAACGACCACCAGATGCGAAATTCACAAATTTAACAGAACACGTGGACTACAGCAAAGAAGAAATACACAATCTGGGGATCAAAAATGAAAAAAAAAGGTTGTGTTAAGTGTTAAAAACAACCTACCCAGCGTCCGTCTTTGTTTGAAGGTTTTTTCTGAAGGCATATTGCGTCAAAGTCAAACCCAGCAGGCAGTTCAAGAAATCGGAGGCAGCGAGACAACGACAGCAAAAAATAAAAGCTGTCAAAACTGTGTCAAAGTGAGGAAATGATCGGTAAATGTTCAGGTAGTTCGGTGGAATCTCAAGTCGGGCTTTAGTTCGCAGCCAGCGGGATGTCGTCGCTTCCTTCGTCTGGCTCTGTTTTGATTAAGGCGAGCTGGAGTTAGCAAAACAAACCTATCAGCTGACTCTGACGTCACAGGCACGACATCACATCCGGTAGTCCCTCGATGTACAAAA
Organism: Brotula barbata; assembly: GCA_900303265.1. NCBI lineage: Eukaryota > Metazoa > Chordata > Actinopteri > Ophidiiformes > Ophidiidae > Brotula > Brotula barbata. Next base: position 31,909 of record OMNV01006089.1, read on the forward strand.
TGTACACGAAAACATAAAAACAAAGAGGAAGAGACACAGTGAGAGAACTACGAAAATAATGATTAATAGTAAATACTTAAGACGACAGGGAAAAACTGAGAAAAAAAATGAAATAATTCAATAAACATAAAAGATATTACAGTCAGACCTACTGAAGAATATAAACAGAGTCCCTCCCCGTCTCTCTGTGCACGTGTTTGTGTGAGTGTCTGCTCTATGTCCCTGGATTAGTTGCTGCATTATTTTATTTGTCTGAATCTGTGAATTTGTAGGCGCTTGTTGAAGTATTTTTCCCCGTCAGGTTTAAATTTGGAGTTTGGAGTGCTCCCCCGTCTCCACGTCTGTGCTGTGACACTGCTGGCAGGATCGATCCAGTTTGGGAAGCTGTGATTTTTCACATTTACCAGTGTCTAGTTTAGCACTTTGCTCTTTTCTTTCTCCCTGCTCATCTGGACATCTATCTGCTGCCGAGTACATATAAGAATTAAATCAAACGCTAGGATTTTTTGTAAAAAAACAACAACTATAATTTATGATGGCATATCTTTTTTTTTGACCACAGCTTAGTGGACGGTAACAAGTAATGTTCACAAATTTACAGGACAAAAAAACACCAGAAATATTTGAGACAAATTATAGTTTCTAAACTAATAAATGTAGCATATTCACAAATTTCTATGTTTTTTTTTCCTCTGAAATGTAAACACAAATTAAAATCTGTAAGTCTTATTTCTTCTTTTTGTGTCCTGCAAGGTTCAGTGTGGGTAACATCAACAGTGAGCCTTAATTATTGGAGCCTATTTGCTATATTGTCACAAGTTGCCAAGCAGTTCCTTGGAAGAGATTGAGCTTGTTGTTTCTTTTGGTAATGAGCGTGATGGAGTTTGTGCCTCAGCCCTTTATCACTGGTGTTCGGGCCCAGCCCCGTGCAAACATGCACAGGATGAAAGGTCACAGAGAGAGCAGCCCCGTCTACAGAGGCCTCTACAAACACGTGAATGTGTTGATAAGTTCCTACAAAACTTCATTATAAGCAGAGTGTCACTAAAAGGTCACAGGTCAAATTCCTGGATGAGCTGAGCAAATGCTGGAGCAACAAGTGGTTCACGGAGATGCAATTCTTATATTTGTCCAGCAGGTGGAGAACTCTGATCAACTGTTGCTGTCAAACACTGTATCTGAGTGCTGGAGGACAGAAATCAGCCGCTGCACTGATTAAGGACCAACAACCATTTTCCTGTGTTCCAGTGGTAAAAATGACTAAAGTGACTTTGAATAAATTTCAGGCTCATTTGTTTTGTTTGTTTTCTCAGCCCCACTGACAGTTCTACAATTCCTGTCACTGCACTCCGGTTCTCTGCCTGTCTGTACCACCTTTGGCTTGTCGCGCATTTAAAAGCAACAGATCACACGCGCCTGTGTCTTCCTCTTTCTTTTCCAGTTATTTGGGCTGGATTAGCTCATGTTATGGTGTGTTTGTTTATTCACAGGACCTCCCAGTGCACTGTATTTTTAGTCAGGCCATGCTGTGGAGGCCTCCCTGCAGACATCCACCTCAAACCCCCAACTGGTGCTCAGTCAGGTGTGTGCGCCTGAGTGTGTAACTGTGTGTGGTGAGGAGCTCGAGCATTAAGTGTGTGCATGTACTGGCACCCAGCTGGACAGATATGAAGTCGGTCTGGTTGATACAGCTGCACGCACACACACACACACACACACATATGCACATTGCACAGTATCGCGTAGCACTGTGAAGCTGTGTCTTTGTCTCAGCATGGCGGAGCCCTGCAGGACTGTTTGACCGCGTGTGTATGTGGGATGAGACATCAACCTCTATCTCACAAGTCCAAGTCAGCCGCATACACGCCGAAGACCCGAAAGTGTGAGTTGGATTTGGCGCACATGTACATGTGTGCATTTCCTGTCGGCCTCTGAGTACACACCGATGAACAGGCAATGAGACGGGGGACACCCAGCCTTCAATCAAATATTTGGAGTCAATATTTAGACCCTGGCGCCCCCTCCCCCCTCAGTGTGCTCTCAGCGGTCCCTCTACTCATCAGGTGGTAGAGTTGTGATTTGAAGCTTTTCACCAGGAGGCTCCAGAACACACAAACATCACCACTGGCCCCAATCAGACACACAGATGACTAAGCTCCTAATCCAGGTGATATGAAATGTTGACACTTTTTATTGTGTCGTGTGTTACGGAGGGGAACCAATACCATCGTGGTCAATTACAATTAAGGGTGAAGGATGTGAAGGGGGTGATACCAGAGGTTAGCGTTTGTGTGTGCCTGTGTGTGTGTGTGTGTTTGTGTGTCTGACAGATGCACTGGATGAAAATAGAGTTCTATCGACCGATGTTCTCTAATGTGAACGTCAAAAGCAGCATTGAAGAGGCACACAGCGAATGTGTAACATATCAAAGATGCTTTTCCTACTGGTGAAATTAAGTGGAGCCAGATAAAAGACATCTTCACTTATCGATCTCGGGTCCACAAAGGAGAAGATGCAGATTAAGAGAGGCCAAAAGAGGCCACAGGTCAATATTTGGGGAGAGTCACTAATCTGTCACCGTGTGCCAGCAGTACAGTGAGAGGCAATGTGTGTATTGTAAAAACTACAACTGAAGAGAAAGTTTCAGGGAACTGCCAACAAATTAAAAAAATTAAGTATGTACAAAACTACACGGCACTCATTAAAGTTCACACCTTCTCCAAGCCCGAGTAAGCTCCAGCTAAATTTACCTTACAGAGAAAAAAGGCATCGCAAATATCATCTTTTCAGACTGTGTATCTGTAGATGTTAAAGATACTGCCTGAAGCCAATATCGTCATTTGTTCGTCCTTCATTGACTTAACCAGTTGAAGTCGCAAACCTGAGCTTCATGACACACACACACACACACACACACACCAGACATCATCCCAGCAGAGTGTGTTGATGATGCAGTGATTTTTGTCACTACAGTAACAACCAGTCCTGTTAGAGAGGTTGTTTTTCCGGCTGGACTTCAGGGCGGGACTGATGAACAGGTGGGAGGGGAGATTGTGTTTTTGTGTGTTTCAGATACTGCTAAACAAAATCAGCCAGTTTCACTTAGATCGTTAGTATGTTGCTTTATCACGCCGTGTAGTGACTGTCATCTAAATTATGAACTATCATTGTTTCTCTGCCTCCATTTGTGTAAATGATTAAGATTGTGTAATATCAATAAAACTGACGTTGGGTGGGGGAGGAGGGGGGGATAACTAAACTGATTTCCTGATCTGCATTCACGGTAATTTTGCATTACCGTGAATCTAAAAAAAAAAAAAATCTAAATCTAATTCCAAAATTGGACTCGGGAGTGAGCACGGTCAGATCTGTATAAATGTACAAGATGAACTCACTCAGCATCATGTTAGCTGACATCTCAATACAAAATGAGCCAACATGAAATTTCCACTAGCCCTGTCCCGGCTCTCCTCTCCCCGTAGATGTGACAGTTATATTATAGTGCTTAGACCCTGGCTGCCTGCCGTGCATGTGCGATGGCAAAACAGTCCAGTGTTTGTATTTGCAAATAAAAAGTTGAAATAATCTTTTTTTTAAATGTCCTATTTTGTGACATTTAATTTTGTTTATGCACTCAGAGCCTGTGCATGTATTGTGAGGCGCGCACAGTGAAGTGAGGTGTTTTGCTTCTCCTTTAACCTTGGAACAAGACACAGCTTGAATTATTCTGCTCTGGCCATGGACTTGAAAAATAATGACATCTGACAATAAAAAGAGAAGAATCTTAGCGATACTGCTTCTTTGCAAACTGCTGTGAATCGCTGCATCTTCACAACCTTACACATATGTACAGACAAAACCAAATAATCTTATCTATAATCTAAATAATATCTCTCGCTTTAAATGTTTAATTAGGCTGAGCTTTTTCATGCTTCAAACCTCAGCGTCTTCCAGCCAAACGGAACATGTGTACAATATGTGCACTTGTGTGTTATTGTTATTGTATTGATGGACATCGTAATGATTAAATGTGTGCATTAGTTAAGAGTGTGCTCTGGGTGAGAAAGCGCTGCAACAGGAAACACTTAGGATTGTGGCCTTTTCTGGATTACAATGGTTGCACCGTTGCCAAGACAACAGCAATTAGAAAAGACTAGGTTACCAAGCAGAGAGCAGTTATGTTTCCGTAGCAACCAAGGTCAGGGAAAAGGCTCTGGGTTTACCCGATTCTTAGGAATAAGATAGAGATCCAACTGTTATATTACAAGGACTGCGCAGCACTTGCTTCATGTCCTGTCATGCTCCGTCCATGTCTAACACCAACAGCAGTTTATACTCTTAAATGTCCCACTTCTGTATGTAAATAAAAAATGTCAGTTACGTCGTTCAGATTTAAGACAAACTAATGGCTGTATTTTCAGTAAAATGTGTAATGAAGTCATACATTTCCGTTTTTTACAAAAGATTTGGGACAACCATCTCCCTAGCAACAGTCAAATGTAAAGAATCGTGCACATTCTTTACACAACAATGTGTTGTTCTATACAGTATGTTGGCCTATCTTTTCCTGCTGTGTGTGCTTCCTGTAATTAGTTGATTATCACAGCATGGAGTCACACACCAGGTTACACAAACACACAAGGAAAATAATGACCGTGACATAACCTGGCCTCCTTAAGCCTTGGTCTACGAGAAAGTATTTACCATGTTTATACAAAACAGCTGCGCATCACAAACACACGAGGCATAAACCTTACTTTTCCTCACATTTCTCTTTGGTTTGTCAGCATCCATTTCTCAGCGTATTCACCTCTTGCTTTCCTCTTCCCTTCGCTCTAACCCTCCACTCTCCATCTCATGTACACAGACACACACGCACAACTCGCCGGTTCACTGTAGTGTGTAACCAGAGGCTAGAAGCACACTTAATCCCCCAGCACCTGCTCACCATACCACCATGACCCTTTGCAGCTGCTTGGATGTGTGTTGCTGCCTTTACGTCTGTTTATTATACATTACATACATGCAACCATTCACTTATTAAAAACTTTGCATATCTGCTGGTGCAGTCTCTGGAGTGTTTTTAAAAACACGTTGAACTGAACAGACGCTTTACTCTTCAGATTTAATGGACAAAATGTGAAAAATTATTATCATACCCACAGGAAGCACATATATACCCTGTAGGAAGACTGCAGGGATCAGCCTTCCAATCAAATGTGACATGGACACCAGGTCTTATTTTCTCCCTGCATGGAGAACTCACATGCCCAATGTGATTTCTGCTTCATTATAAGGCACAATGGCAAAAAGAAATGGAGTGAGATATTGAAGCTACAGTCTACTCTCAAAGATAATCTAATCTGCACAGCTAGTGGAGTAAGAAGTAAAGTAACTCATTTAAACTAAAAATAAAGATTTTCAACCAAATGAAACAATGCTTGCACATGCAATTCTAATCTAGGGTGTTCCATTTTACATCTACGTGCAAAACTCCCACAGGAGTGCACTTAAAGTGGATGGATACATTCTTTTCTGCAATAATATTACACTGGTGAGTATTTAGGAATTATTATATTACTGACCCTCAAAGTACTCCGATACATGCAGAAGAGCTTCCATTTTATTAAAGAGCACAGCTAGCTACAGATAGACGGAGAAGAGAGTGGATTTGGACATAAAAACGTTGTCATTGTTTTCACTTTGCAGGTTCTATCTTGGTTTATGATCAGGGCCGATTACTTTAACAAATATACATGACGTTCCCCCAAAAAAGAGAATTAATCATGTTTCAAAATATTTCCAGTCAAATCCTATGACTTTGATGTTCATAACCTATAGAAACCCTATACAATAATAACATCATGTATTACAGTGAGATCTACCTGCTGTATAGAAAAAAAAGAAAAAACTGAGGGTAAAATTTTAACAATTTTATTGACATAAAATATATACAGGTAATAATAAAACATGTAAATAAAAAGACTACAATAAAAAAGCTATGCTTTTCCCCCTCCCTCCATCGCAAACAAAAAGTTTTTGTTCATTATACAACTGGCGATAGGCCTACTGGATACACAATTCTAATATGAATGTGCACAGTAGGAAAAAGAGCACACCTTTGGTTCCTTCCACAAAGTCCAGCCACCTATGGTTCCCACCTCCATCGCACATCAATCACTTTCTCTACATCTCCATTTACACTTATTCGAGCCTCTCCTCCCTGCAGGTCCCTCTTTGTTCTGAGAAGGAAGGAAAAACAGGAGGCAAGGCGGTGCAGACCAAAGGAAAAGGCTGAATTACTGCCTTCTTACTGCGGGGGAGAGGAGCAGTGAAAGCATAGTGACCGCTGTCTGACAGAGAGGAAAGAGGAGAGGATCAGCAGCCTCCTCCATAGGTAGAACGCAGGGAAAGGACTGCAGATTGTCCTTAGGACAGGAGGACAACAGACACAGAAGAAGCTGTTTGGTGCATCCCTAAGGAGAAGTTGTGTTGTCACCAGTGTCTAGTGACAAAAGCCCATTTACGGGTCCACTGCCTGTCCAATTTTAGTTTGTCATTTTATGCGAATGTGTGAGTGCACACACACAAATACACTTGACCTTGCTCTTCTCACGCACACGCGTGTCTCATGTGAAAGTTGACCACGTACTCGGCGTTGGTGCGTTGAACGGAGATGGCAAATGGTTCGAAGGGGTGAAACGTGAAGGCAACCAGGCGTCGCACCGCGTGATTCACCGGCCGTCCCAGCAGGCCTGCCTGGATCTTAAACTTCAGCAGGCCTGCATCTCTTGCGTAAAATCTGTTTGTGAGAGAGGACGCAACAAAAACTTGATTAAATTCTGCCTCCAGTAGATCATGCATCATTTTTTAAAAAGTGGTTGGGGATAAACTAGTGCCATTTTGAAGATTCAGATCTAATGATGGCGTTTACGTGACATTTAAGGAAAATCTATTTATCTTTTTGATCAAAGTTTTAACGGGCATGTCGACATACAAGGTGATAGAAATCAATGGTGCTATTTTTAGTCCTGGCACAGAGGAGTGCATCTTGTTCGACTAGGCTTTTCATTAGGTCAAAGTTGAACTGCTCACGCATGAAGCCAGCAGGTGGTCTCTAAGTGACCGATGGTGCTGTTGTTAGTTCCCTGTTTCAGTTTGGAATTTTCCATTCTGTACTTCCCCTCAGAGGGGGGGTTGTTGAATGTGATATTCTTCCTTTTTTGGTTAGATAATAGTGGTGTGATTTACCAGTAAATTTTAGCAGTGCACTTTAATTCCAGTTTTGATTATAATAATCCTCCTCCTCCTGATATCTACACACCTGATAGGGTGGTCACCGCAGGTCTTGGGCCTCTCCATCACTGAAACCCATTTGTCATCATAGCTGAAGAGGGACAGATCAAGATAAGGGCTGCTGCTGTACGACTGGGCACTGATGGGCAGCTGACCCAGGAGCCGACGCACTGCCTCGGTGTGGCCACCGTATTTGGCGTTCACTATGGTGTCCTTGAATCTGAGGGACAGACCAGACAGGGACATGAGCACAGCTGCCCGGCAAAGTTTCATTCAAGTGATTGCTAACTGAAGATATGGTCTACTTATCTTTAAAGACATGTGGAGTGTTGGCTGAGATTATAATTCTGTTAATCTGAAGACAATCATGAGGTTTAAAAGACACTGAGAAGACCAGAAATTATTATAAATTTACTTAGTTATTATCCAAAAAATATATTTGAAAATGAACATCAGCAGCTAAGTGACTTGTACTCAAGTGTGTTTTCTGAAGGGTGAGTTTTACTCATCTTTAAAAGAGAAAGTTGTACTTTTACAAAGTATGACTTTGAGTTAGTTACCTTATCTCGACTGGAAGAGTCAACGGCTCTTGTTGCAGCAATGAATACAATATGTGAAATATGTGAAGTAAGTTGAACTGTATTATTACTTAAAGCTGTACCATTTTACACATTCATCATCATTCATTGAAGGCAAAAAGAGAAGCTGTACCCACGGATGCTTAATTTAACTGACTTGAGGGAAAGTATGCCAGCTGAAGAGATGCACGCTGAGATTATTTGACTGGATTCACAATCGAGATCATCTAGGTCTGTTGTTGTGGTTGCCTACTGATTTATGCTGAATTCTATCTGATTGTGGCATTTACATATTTGAAAAAAAGATGTACTGTTTCAGAATGAAAATTAATGTGCACGTAAACACACTGACTAATTTATAATTGCCCCTCGTCTTGTGTTTCTCCTCGCGCACAGTCGCAGTGACTTGAACTCACCGTTCCCCCCTTCTTTGTCTGCCATACTTCAGGCTCTCCATCCATAATTGTTGCTTTAATACTTTCTGGTCTGTACTTGGCTTGTGGTTGTCTAAAACCCTGTGCCTTGGGTTTAAGGCAGTCGGTTGTAAGTGGTACAAATCTGGCTTGTTGAATGACCTTACCAGCTTTCAGTTTCTTCCCCACATCAATTTTGACCACTCTAAATTCAATTTCGGTGCTCCTTCCCTATGAAAGTATTCTTTATCTTCTCCACTGTCCTCAACACCTCCCTCCCTCTTCACTTTCCACTCAGGATTTTGTCACCTGTACTGGCAAGCAAAACTGCCAAATTCAATCACTGCTCTTCCAACCACACTCAGCACTTCAATGCCTCCCCGCTCTGTATCCAGATAAAGTCTTAACAAAGCTTTCGTACCAAGAGTGGAGAGCAAGGTCAGTAGTTTTAATGGATAATGTGGCTGTGATTTCCTGGGCAGCTGTGTGCGCGAAGGCTGCCTCTGTCCAGGTTTTGTGCCAAAAGTCGTGCAGGACAGGACACAGGACGTAAAACTACACTAAACTGAGGACAGCAGTGGGCGACAGCATTCTGAAGTCCCAGAATTATACCTGCACTGTGGGGTTCATATAAGTCAAACAAAGTCTATAGTATGACAAAATGTCAGCTTTGTTATGGTTTATAGTTTGCTTCTTTACATATTCTACATTCTAATTCTAATGATTTTTGCAGCATCTTGTTTCCCCACTCAATCTTTGTTCTTTCTTCTGTACATCTCACTCCATCTCACACTTCACTAACTAGGGGAAAGAATAAGGGCCTCATCATGCCTACATTTTTAAATCTGAATGTTCTGTCCATTTACATTAATTCGAGGGGGGATTCCACTGATCCTACATGTTAAATTAGGTTTGTTAGTCTTGGCAGCACTAATCAGCATTTGATTGATTTACATTGCACATGGATCTACGGAAGTCATGGCAACCTTTGATCTATCTCTCACAATATGGTAAAAGTCCAAATAGAGATCATACTGTCACTCTCACTCATCCTCCCTCAGTACCTTCTTTGGACCTGACGTGCATAATTGTTGGACGAAGCGGAGCATGGAAACTGTACAGCCTGGCTGTGCAGCGTGGCATTTCTGAACAGATCGCAGAAATTCTCAAACAGCTCGAGCAGCTGGTCGGACGTGTTTTCAAAGACGGCCAGCACCTCTGTAGACACCATGTTGTACACGACAAAGAAAGACGGCTGCAAGAGAAATGTGGTTGGAGAAAGTAAAGACAAACATTAATTTCAATAATTGAGCATTTTTTAGTTCTTGTGTCTGTTGGGTCTTCAGAGGTAAAAAAAACAAACCCAAAGCCACTAAGAAACAACAACACACTTTGTGTAGGTGCCTCTTAAACTATCATACATTCTTTTGGCTTATCATTGATATGTCTGCCTGGGCTGCTACCACATAGCCATTAAATATGGCCTATAGCTGCAGGTATATGTTATAGCTATATATATAGTGTGTGTTTCCAATTATGTTGGCAAGGCATTCGATATTGTATTTATATAATGAACAAGACAAACTCTCCCAAGACAGATCGAGAGCTCAGATTACATTTGTAAATAAAATAAACATTAATTAGGTCCATGTATACTGCCATGAATGTGCCTTGTGACTGACTAGTATCTAGAGGAGAAACCATGTCCTTGGAAACCTGATGAAGGCATCCTAGTTATACAGCACACACAACAAAAGAGTGCCTGGGGAGGAATTCAGAAAATGATCAGTATGTGTTTTCCTACCTGTGAGGGGTCAGTGACTCTGAGTGTGACCACGTCTTCGCTGGTGTATTTAATGAAGAGGTGATGCTCATCCAACAGCTGCATCTTCCACATCCTCAGTTTCCACAGCTGATCAAAGAACTGGAAAAATCTAACAACACCAGGGCACGCAATAAGAGTGGAATGAACTAAATAGATAAATGAAGAAACAGCTAACACCAATATGTTCCATAACTCCTGGAAGTCTTAACTAGTATTTCCACAGATAGGTGAAGAGATAATTGTGCACTTCCACGCATGCATAATTGGGCATCTGAACCTTATTAGGCAGTCAACTCGGCTTACCTGAAATGTGACTGGGTTCATTTGCATCATCAGTGTTAGTAAATATTTCACAAATAGCCACAATGGAAAATTTTGTACTCTTTCCCTCTTTAGCTTTTCAAGGGTTGTTTGGCCTTCACTAAGGTATGCACTCTGATGAGCAGAAACTGTAATGTTAAAATTTTATTTTGATGTAACTTTCTTCTTCTTTTTCCTTAACATTC